>PVKE010014591.1:0-34703 GCA_004027555.1 Craseonycteris thonglongyai | reverse complement strand
GAGGAACTTGTTCAATATTATTGATGCTAGACTAATACTCAGAGAAGTGCAGCAGTCAGTGAAGTTATTAATGTGTATACACTAATATTTCATATTAATATTTTTGCTATATACACATTATTTAAATCATATACATTAAATATTTGAATGATAAAGTTCTAGACATATGACTAAAGTGCATTAATAAAATATTTTATGTATATTTTAACATAAAGTTAGGATTTATTATCTATTGGTAGACTATGAGAAGTTCATATTTAATTACAAAATGTACATAAATTAGAAATCTTAGCCTGTAAAAAACGGTGCCTATTTTTACTTGGCAAGTGAACAAACATACAAATTCAATACTTTTTACACATCATGACACTTTTTTAAAAATGTATAATTTAACGCTTTCTGCACAAGTGATTTTGATACTGTGAGTAGCTTAGACTTCATGATGGGATTAAAAGTGTTCTTTTTCTTTGTTTCTTTACAGCTCTGTGGTTTCCCCTTGATGCCTTGAGGGTTCTACAAAGTGGTGACTGATATACTCCTGGGATGGGTCACCATAGGAGATTCATTTAACCTCCCCACTGTTCTTAGGATGTTTATTTTAAATGTTTTCCCCATAAGTACTTTTTGTGTTAGAACAGATCCCTGGGCTCTAATAACTCAGAAAGGCTTACATTTGACTTTCAGCCAAACCCCTTTATAAGCATGTTTTTCCAAAATGACATCTTTAAAATTGTCACTACACAAATTCATTGTGAAACTTCAGTTTATTATTTAGAATGGAACCTAGGAGTAGACCTATTAATCTATCAAAATGGCAAGGAAAGGTTTAGTTATAATGCTTTCTTGGTACAGGCCCAGCTTATTACTTATTGTAAATCTCCCCTACTCCCCAATATTATTTAACTTTTTATTCTGAATGTTGATAGCAAGAACAAAGCAAAATGTACCACTTCCATTTATTTTCAGATAACTGCTGGAAAGATGAGAAACACTTGGAAGCAATGTTCAAAAACAATTAAATGAAATGGTTTAATGGCAGCATGTCACAGCAAATTGAAAACAATAATGTTCATATTTTTCACATAAACCCACGCATATTTATCTTACCATTCAAGACCACAAATATGAAAAAAAAAAAAAAACACTTCTATCTTGGTGGATAAAGTCAGTTAGAACGGCTTTACACATTGCATATAGAAGCCCACAGGATAGAACGGTTATTTCTTGGGCTAACTCCACTAACCATTGATTGCAATGATGAGACAATGAAATTAAATTGCAGAAAAAATGCCCATCGTGCACCTTAAATAATCCCAAAACTTTATTATTACTAGTTATAGATAAAAATCCTAATTCATTCATATTGCACCAATTTTCTAACCCTGTTCCATATCTCACCAAATTATAGTACATAACTTGCTTTTCTTGTCCATAGAACATCTTATCTCAATATACACAAACATGTTAAAACCTCTTAGAATGTTTGCCCTTGCACATAATCCCAAATTGGACCTATGGATGGCATATGCCTACTAAGCGTACGAACACCCAGATCCCTGAAGTTATTTTTATTAGATCTATTTTCTGTGTTTTTAATTTTTCTGTCATAATTCAAGTATTTTAAGTAAGTACGAATTTCTAAAATCTGCACTTTTTGAACTTGGCAAATAAAAGATTTGGTAAATTAGCTGAATATCTTCTCAGCTGTCCTGTTAGGGGTTCAAATTTTGGGTGCGCTGTTGACTACTCACTGCTGATTACTAGTGAACTAGCAGTCTGCAAGCTATTTGGTATTTCTATCACTATATAGTTCACAAATTTTAAGTGAGAGATTAATTAAACAGTACCTTTATTTTTTTTTAAGCCCCACAGGGGTCTCCAAACTATGGCTTGCGAGGCCCTCTCATCCAGCCCGTGGAGACCTTTTTATCTGAATAAAATAATATTAAATAAATAATTAAAAACAACATCTATGTTTTGATTCTTTTTTATTTGGACCTCGAGTGTGTAGTCGGCCCCCAAACTGCTGTTTGATAGTTAATGCGGCCGGCGGGCTGAAAAGTTTGGAGACCCCTGCAGAAGAACTGTGTTTTTAATTCATCTCTGTAGATTTATTTATTAAGACTTTTCTTCTCAGTTATTTCAAACCACACTTGGCCCTTGAATGACACAGGGCTTAGGAGCACTATGAAAAATAAAGAAATGAAAAGATAATGTGCAAAATAAATTCATATTTATTTATAGGTATGACAATCCCTTGATCAATAATGAAGAAGTAGCAATATGATTGCTTAATGGTTACCTAGTGTAATCATTATAATTACTACACAGTAGCCTAGCCTATACACTAATGAATGAATCATTACAAAATTTTGATGACATACAGTATTACAGTCATATTCATAATACAATATTGGAAACACTGTTACATTTTAAAAAACACCTATGATGATAGGCAGATATGCAGTTTCTCCAATTATGAGAGAGAGTTATATTGTAATGTAATTATTTGAAAACAAAGTTATAAAACAGTAAGAAAACTAACATATTATTAATTTTGTATTCAATGTTACTGACTTTATGCCTATGTATGAATAGGCTGCAATCATTTCCATACATGTCCTGCACACAATGTTCTACTTAGGTGATGGTGTTGACGATGATGATGACACAAAAACATGTCATACAGTTCTTGCCACACAGTTATTAGATTTTCACAGTAGACACATACATCCATAAGAGGTAAGTTATTATGTACAACATAATATTTATTGTTCACTAAGTGGAAGTGACTCATCACAAACATCTTCTTCCTCATCTTCATGTTGAGTAGGCTGAGGAGGAGGAGGAGTTGTCTTGTATCTCAGGAAGAACAGAGACCAAAGGGGTGGAGTTGGTAGAACGGGAGAGAGGAGAGGCAGGCACACTCAGTATAACCTTAGGGAAATACATAGTAATTTCTATCTGACTTTTTTGATGTTTCATTTCTCTTGAAGTATTTCTATATGGTACTAGTTTCCTTCTTCCACTGTCTGCTTTAGTTTCTTTCAGTGATCTTGTAGAAAAATCCACATAATAAGGGAAGTCAGAAGCAGACTTGAATGATTGGAGCCCTTCTGTCAGATTGAATAGTGTTCATTTAAGTCACCACATCTTCTCTGTCTTCTTCCTCTTTGTTTGACACTGGCTCAGAAGCACTCATCTCCATCCAGTTATCTCCTGTTAATTCCTCTTGTGTGATACCTATTATCTCTAGATACCTGATATCTCTCATATCTTGAGACTTGTCATCCCCCACTTTTTCTTAGTCATTATGTATTTATTTTTTATTTTTTGCCATATCCACAATCTCTTACATGATTTCTTTGATTGTCATAAATTCTGTGACATCATACACAACATCTGGACACAACTTTCTCCAGCAAGAATTTATTGTCCCAGGCTTAATGGCATTCATTACTTTTTCTACAACAATGGATCTTCAATGGTGTAATCTTTCCAGAATTTCATGATGGTCTTTTTACTGAAATGTTTTTCCATAGCATGGACAATTTTTTTCCATAGAATCATGTGCAATGAAACTTAAAGGTCCTTATGACCTCCAATCTATACTTTGAATTAGAGATCTTGTGTTTGGGAGCAAGTAGACCATTTCAAATGTCTTTGGTGTTTAATTCACGGGGTTCTGAATGGCCAGGCATACAGGCCCACCTCAATAGAACTTTATGAAAGGCAGTCCCTTACCAGCAAGGTACATTCCTGACTTTAGAGAAAAGCATCATTGGAATCAATGCAGAGAGAGGTACTCATTGCCCAGGCTTTCTTTTATATAACCAGCAGACAGCGGTTGCTCTCATCATTTGCCATCAAGGCTGGAGGGTGGGCAGCCTTATAGATAAGGGCAGTCCTGATCGTAAACCCAATGCATTTAAACGAAGTCACAGCGTTAGCCCCATTTAGGAGTTTCATGGCCCATGTTTCATGTTAACATTCCTAAATGCAATTGGTAGTTTGGGTATTTTTCTCAGATAATGATGAATTACATTACTTGGTATCTTATAGTCAATAAAATAAAGCATTGTTTATCATTAACTTTTACTTAGATAATAGTGTACTATAAAAATAAACAGGGTTAAAAGATGACAAAATGCGAACATATGATTGTTGCACTACTGCTAATAAAGTGATAGTGAAAAGCAGGAAAATATGCACATATTGTGAATGTGTAAATAAGTGAATTTTATTGGGAGAGCAACCTCAGGACCGTGTGTTAAATGAAACAATATCTTATAGACTTTTGTATAACATTAAAGTAAATCTTTTCTCTCATTAATTTATTGAATTTTCCAATGACAAGACTTAAGTGATGATTTTCTTTATAAACATTTAGTTTAATAGCTAAGGAAGAGAAAGAGAATAAAATTATAGAGCTATCACTCAAAGTTGATCTCTCCTTTGTAAAAATTGAAAAATATCAGAGTTTTCCTGAGTCTCATAAACTGTGAGGAAAAGTCATGATACATATTCTCAGACAAAAAGCCAAACCCAGTTTTGGGGAACATTTTTGTCTAATGTCATATATGTTCTATGATATTAATATCATACCATATACCAGAAAAAAATATTCTGTGTTTCCCAAAAGCATTGCCAATTCCTTATGCACATGAGATTTTTTTTAATAATTAGATATTATTGGCATAATTAAAATTGGCATAATTAAAACTAAAGTACTTAGTTGAATATTAATAATTACTTTGTGGAATCAAATGCAATCAAATAGTGCATAAGAAATCTATTTTGGATTTTCTGTTTTCTCCCAATTTCAAACAGTCTTCAAGATTTTTTTTTAATATTATTATATTTTATTGTTAAATTTAATGGGGTGACATTGGTTGGTAACAATTAGATAGTTTCCCGATGTACTACTCCACATCACATCACCCATGCATCGCATTATGTGCCCAGCTCCCAGAATCAGGTCCCCCTCCAACACCATATATCTGGTGCCCACTCTCCCCTCGCCCCACAACTCTCCCTCCCCCCTCCTCCCTCCTCTCCAGGTAAACACCAAACCATTGAGTGTGTCCATAATGCTGGTGCCCTCTCCCACCTCCCCTCCCTCTCTCCCTCCCCTTTCCTCACCTTCCCTCAGGCAATCACCAAGTTATTGAGTGTGTCCATAGGTCTCTGTGTCTTTGTAACTTTCAGTTTTATATTCCACCTATAAGTGAGGTCATATTTGGATAACCTCAATAGACTAATCAACAGTACAGAACTTGAAACAATTATCCAAAAATTGCCCAAAGGCAAAAGGCCTGAACCAGATGGCTTTACCAATGAAGTCTTCAAGATTTTGTAAGTTATTTTATTATCCCCAGAGTATGTAATGATAGATTTCAAGTGGAATTCAGTAAGAAAAGTCTTTGTGGTTCGGGGGTCTGTGTTACATTCATCTCTCTGGGTTTTAGGCTGCTTTACTCATTTTTTATTGTTGAAATTCTCCTTTTTAATTATACTGTTCTTAGGTTTAAAGCTTTGGCAACCATAACATCACTTTATTTTAGTAAGTGCACCTAGTAACTCTTAGAAGGGGTTGAGAAAGGAAAAAGACTTCAATATTTTAGGAAGTGGGATAGTGAACTGATTAGAAAAAATTGAATTGAGACTAGACAGAGAGTTTGTGTTGCTTTAGAGAGGCCCAGAGGCTAGCAATTTTAGGAGTCAGGTTATGCCAGGCACTTAGGGCAAAATGGAGAGGGGTATGGATGTTCGAAGGGAGAGATCATGTGTTTGTGGGGATGAGTGGAGGTCATTGTCTGGAGCAGTGGCTCTTAAAATGTAATCTATGAACTGGCAGTGTCTATTTATAAATTACATTTTAGAAAAACAACTGAATCAGATCTCTGCAGGCACAGCCCAGAAACCTGTTTTAATGGACCTTCTGAGTAATCCTGATGCATGCTGAACTTTGTCGGGATGAATTTATTTGTAAAGATAAGGGATAATGTTAAGAGAGTGGGACTTTGAAATCAAGATTTGGGGGAGGGGTAATATATTAGGCCTGTTGAAGTGACTGTTTGATCTGGAATGATGAGAAAATACCAGAAAATTAGGTCAAGGAACAGAGACAGATTGTTGGAGAGATTATATACGTGAGTCATCAGTTCACCAATAATTATTGTGAGAGTACGAATGAAGAGAAATTTAGTGAGTCAGTGACAAATATTTTCAACAAATATTTGCCAAAATATTTGCAAAAATTGGGACTAAAAGAATACCCCAATGGAGCTAGTGTTCTTAAAAAAATAAAGAAATAATATCCTTAAGTATCAAAATGAGAACTGGACACACCTATTTCACATCCAGGCATCATGGTACACTGGATGGGATGAAAGCTAAAACCAAAAGCAAACAAACAAAAACGAACCATGAATGGGCTATCAGCAGGAGATATGTAACTCAGCATTGTAGACATTTCTTCTCTCCATGAAACAGTGTTGTTGTTTTGTTTTGTTCTTTCTCTATAGGAAATATTTTAGTACACAGAAGAAACTATATGCCTTCTTGAGGAAAGCATCAAATTTTTCCATGTCCAGAGCTCAAAACTGGATTTTTTTTCTTTTCATGATGGTGCTGTACATAGAAAGAAAAAAATCCAAAAGCATGGATTAAAATATGTATGTATTTATCCTTTGGTCTTTACTCAATTGTCAAATAATCCCTGATTCCTCTTTTAAGGAACTTTTCAACAAAAGCCCTCCATCACACTCAATCACTTATTATTTTCATAATCACTTATTATCCAGACATGTTTGCTATTTATACCACTCGCTGGTACCCTGCATTATGATATACTTTTATTTATTTATTGTATTGACTGTTCCACTATAGAATGTTTTATGAGGTTGTAGACTTAACTTTGTCTCTCTCGCTATCATTAATTCTGTGAATAGTTTCTGATATATATTCAACCCCCAGTTCTTCGCTGTATAAATGAATAAACACATTAATGACCATGGTGTTGCTGCTGTACTCATATAATTCTTCCATTAGATAGCATTTATTTTTAAATCAGAAATCATTGGTGCTGGCAATTATGACCAATTTCTTAGCTGCTGCAATATTTTAAAACAGTCTCTGGGGGAAAAGCTATGTCAGTTTCATTAGATATTCAAAGAGATTTGTGAGGAGAAAGAATTAAGAACCACTGGTAGGGAAAATAAATTTAAAAACCAGAACAAAGCCCTTAAAATCATCATTTTATATAAAAAAATATGAAGGTAAAAGTAAAAACCAAGTGATATTTTGTCATCTGAGGTAGCCACCTTTTAAAATATCCTTAAAAATTATGCATTTACATATTTTATTAGCATACTGCTTATTAACATGACCAGTGTTTTTCTTCAACAACATGACATGGACATGAATTCTGTGATGATAATATGGAGTAACTTTATTGTAATCAATGGATGCATGATATTATAATACAGTTTACTAATACTAAGTGCCAGACCTTTAACTCATTTCCAAAACCACAGAGTAAACAATGCAAAAGTTTATACAGTTGAATGATTTTCTATTTATGATAAATCCTATCACAACCAGAAGACATCCAAAATAATGTAGAGAATCCCATTTTCTGTTCATTTTATATCATCACTATTCCTGAATTTATCAATAACTTTTGCTATGGAAAACATTTAAAGTTTAAAGAGAGCTGAAATGATAGGATGGTGATGTTCAGACTTGTTTGCAGTTTAATGGAAACTCAGTAATCACTACCAATTTGAAGACAATCCTGGGATATAAGGCCCATATAATAAATACACAATCCACCAAACATGGAGTGTGTACTTTTCCACTGTCACTGGCAGATAAGGGTAGGTCATGTCAGATGAAAGCTGTTTTAAGCAAACAAGGTAATAATATAAATAAAGTAAATAAAGTTTACATATGTATCAATACTAATGACTTGATAAACATCTTGGGAAATTGCAGTTGATAACTTAGGTAAATATCATTGCAAGGATACTGTAAAGACCCTGTAAAATATAAATATCCGACAAATTTTTCCTTTTTTTCCCGCTGTATCTCCATTCATCTAGTAAAAATATATAACCATTTTTAAGTAAGACAGTCTGTTTTTCCAGTATGAAATAATTGAAGCATAATACAAAGATCTTTGTGCAAAGGCACTGGAAATATATTCATCAGTCTTGTTGGTATTCAATAGAGCTGGGTAATTCAGTCACCTCCTCGGGGAGTGGTAGTTCAACTCACTTTGAGAATTAGCCTTCAGCATTTGACTATTGCTGCAGGTCCAGAGTGTCATAATTTACTCTACCTCTATGCATTCATGCTGTCCTTGTTGGAACTATCAGCCACATTGTCATGGTCCATTGCAAGAGAAATTCACCTGGTGCTTTTAGGATGACCACCAAGGCATTACAACTTCTGCCATCTCATCTATAAAGAAATGAATATCTGCCTTCACAAACACCTTTTGTGAGAATAATAGAGACTTTTCCAAAAAAATGTCATGCAAACATTGGCTGTCTCTGACCAGATTGATAGTATGTGCCTATTCACAACCAAATTCATGTCAGGAAAAATTATGTCATTAGAATAAATATAACACTCCTGATAAATGACATTTTCTTATTTTTTTTAACTCCTTAAAAGTCTTCCAAATACATACCAATAAATATTTGGCTCGTTACTTTATTTCCATGAATTGTCAGAATTTAATATCCAAGCAATACAAGATCTCAGATACTATTTTTAAAGTGTAGTTTAAGCAAAACAACACTGACTAAATCCAGAGTGCAGATCTGAAAAGAAAACTGTCATTTCTGCATATACTTAAATGGCAGCACCACAGAAAATGTGAATGACGGTTTGCATGTCTGCATTCATTTACATTTTTCCTAGTCACGGGATATGCTCTTATTAAACTCTTCTTTCTGCATCACTTCAAGAAATTAAACTCAAAAATATATTAAGTTATAAGTAAACACCATGATGGGGTAAAAATTAAATATCAGATATCACTGGAGTGCAACAGGTACTTCTGTCATTCTTATACAAATCCTGATGAGTATAGTGGGGCATGGGGGGCAGGCAAGAGGTGGGCCACCCCTTACACCAACCGCGTTTTCTTCTAATGACTTCACACTGGTCGGGGTGTTTCAACACAGTGCTGATCCATCCGTAATTTCCAGGATTTACTATTGTGATACCAACCAGTGAGCATCTCAGGTAGCTGGGTAGATAGTGGGGTCAGCTGTCCTGCTGTTTTGGATCTGCACGAAGATTGTGTGTTTCTAGATGGTATGCAGATTTGGAAAAACAAAAGTATTGTTTTAGTAAACTGCAAAGTATCCCACAGTTTGGCAGACTCTCTCATCTGGGCGTAACACATTTCCACCTACTTCAGTAAATTACCTGCCATAATTAAAACCATGTATCAGTTGGAAATCTTCAAAATGTGACACGTAGAGGCAGTGAAACACACGATTCAATTACAGAATAGAGTTTTAGTCAGACATTTGTAACCCAACAGCAAAGGGGTCATTTTTTAATGTTCGGAACCTAGTGTGTAGTTCAAACATGAAGAAATAGAAAACTGCTTCACACCCTCTTTCTTCTGCATACTTTTGCTATAGTCAATAGCGATTTTGTCACCCTCACATCAAAAGCTCTTGAACATGTTTTCTGTACTTCTAATTTTGTACAAATGTGTGCTAATTGCTGTTTGCCTTCCTCATTTGTAACCACAAAATCCTCCAAAACTGTCCTGACATTTGTAGACATGTCTTTGTGGAATTCAGAAGCAAGAGAGGCCTCTGTCCAAAACCATATAAATTTATTATATGTGAAGAGGGGCCATGGCAACTGTACAAAATTTCTTAATGAGTTTTGCAACAGATATATGAATGAAGGCTTAAACATTTAAAATGTCTTACCCTGATACATTTTATGGATATTTGAATTTTAGCATTGAGCCATAATAGTCAAGTGACAGCATAATGCCTCAAGGAGATAACAGTGCAACCATGTTCCTTTCAGCTGCCGCCTTTCATATAAGCTAGAAAAATGCAGTTTCTATGAATCATAAGAAGGAAAAAAACTAGATAAGCAAGTGAGTGAAACATCTCTTCTGGCATTCTGGACCAAAAAAAAAGTCTGATTACACATTTATTAGATATTTGAGTACAGGCATTGCTAATTTTTATTCCTAAAGTTCAATAAGCTTAATTAAAGTTCACATGAATATACATAAAATATTCACATGAAGATCATTGTGTCATAAGTCCATTGTTCCAAAAGAGAGTAGTTGATTAGAGGCTTTGAATATAGTTTTTCCATGCATGTTGGACCCTGGCCAATGAACCAAATCAAAAACTAATGAATTCAGTAATCTTAAGAGAGATTAATTAGGTTGTAATTTTTCATTATGAATTAAGAAATTAAAAAGTGATACATTATTTGGGTAGCAGATAATTGCAGTTGACAATTTGTTATAAAACTGTATTTATTATGATAACATTTATCATAGTATTTATTATAATAACACTAATTGTGCACAGCTGTTCTGTTCTTAAGATAGTTACAAGAGTAATTCCATAAAATTTTATTCACAAACAGTATCTTCTGTTCACGGAAGGGGAGCTGAGTAGGTAAGGATACATTATATAATAAGAAAAATAAGATTAGCTTTTCATGTGCTCATGAATTAGTTTTAAAAAGAGGACACATCCTTCTAGGTGATGCCTTAGATAAATCTCCAAAATATTACAAAACTAATTTGAGTAGGCTAGAACCCAATTTACGTGATTATTTAACAATACATGGAAATGTTATTCATATATTACATGTCACTGCACACTGAATTCAAATGTGGCTACACTCAGATAAAAATAAAATTCACTGTAACAAAAATTACACACCTGCATTGTAAATTTCATGATCTATTTGGAGCAGGCAGTTGTTTTATATTATTTTATTTTATTTTATTTTATTTTATTTTATTTTATTTTATTTTATTTTATTTAGCATCCCTGCCTGAACACGTAGGCATCCACTTGCTTCCCAAATTCTGGCCTATTGGAAGGAACAGTCTTTTTTTTCTCCCTTAAATAATGCTCTTTACATGAAGGGGTGGGAGTGAAGGTTAGGAAGTGTCTGACACACTTCCTAAGTGTGATTCCTAAGTGAGAAGATTTGATTCTTCAAATGGGTAGATTTACTTTCTCTCAAGTGCAGGAAATGTAACTTGCTGCCACAGAGATGATTAATTAAGAACGATCAGACCATCCTCTCCACTGTCTGCTCCCTTGCGGTGATCAAACCCAGGTTACCAGTAAGCGCTAGAGTCCTATGTTGTAAGAAGTTGGAAGCCCTTCCTGCTTCCTGAGTCTTCTTGTTAATTTATCCCCAAGTATAAGGTCCTCCAGTCTCTCTCATGCTCTGTTTTCCTTCTGTTAAACTTGAGGTGCTGGACCAGCCTGCCTGCTGTTCAGTTATTGTCAATAAAATGGGACTACAGGGTTGATGTCTTCATGGCCTCAGCTGTGACTGTATTGGTCGTCGTACTTTAATGCTGAGCTAGGGCTATAAAACTGATTGAGGCGATTTCTAACCCTGGATATCATCTGGAGAATTCTCAGTTGCTTTGGTATCGTTTGCCTCTTACAAATCAGATAAAATTTATTTGTAAAGTCCTCAGGTTCAGGTGCACTTTAGCAAGAGGCTAAGTTACTTTTTTGTCAAATGATATGGTCCAGAGGATTCATCGGAGGCAATTTCTATTTTGCAAACAATGTTCCTATTAACTCCATTTCCCATATATTGTCATGGTGTTGGATAAAAATAATTATTACAATAGTAATACTCATACATTTGTGACATGTCTCCACTAATATTCATAGTTCTCCATATTTGGGCACTTTCACAATAGGCGTATCAGTGATTTATCTAATAGAATACTTTCAAAGTAAAGTTTTTGAGTTTATTTATCCATTTGGCTTTTTGTTTGTTTGTTTGTTTTGTTTTGTTTAGTGCATTAATTTCACAGTTTACCTTTAGTAGTAGTTTCTTTTGGTTAACAGTTCTGTTTTTCTAGTTTGCTAATGTAAGACCTTCTTTTAGTTCTTGTCATTAGCCAACACTTACCACACAGTGAAATAAGATGGCATGCACACATACATATTATACACACAGTGCTTCACACCTGACAGTAGACAGAAATCAACAGAGAGTTTGCTTTCACAAAAATGCAGTGCTGAAAAAGGAAAAGTTAGGATTCTGAGGCTTTCTGGCTGGCAGCCCTTACCAAACCTCTTTTCTAAGGCTGTGGAAAACAGGAATGAAAATCACAGATGGAAGTCGTTCAAGGTGTCAGAGATAGGGGTTTGTAATGAGGAATTTGAAGAGAAAAATTCTAGTAGCGGAGATATCATAGAATACCACAAATTTTGAGCATACAGCCTTTACATATCTCTGGCTATTACATATTAATAAATTTTGCGGGGTTAGGGAGACACCAGGGCCCAACAGAATTAGGAGTGAGAGAGAGCTTAAAAGATAGAGCTACATGGGCTGAAATCTGAGAATGTTTTGTTTTTTTATGACTGAACGCATTCCTAAAACTCTGAAGCCTAGGAAGCGGAAAGCTGAAGCCCTCTGGTTTTAAATGTCAGCTGACAGTCTGAGGCTGGGAGAGAACTGTACCTTACACAGGCGTCAGAGCGGCATCCCTGGGATATTAGCAATGGTGGGACACTGTAAGAACAGCATAGGCATCCCTTTCTGTGAAATGCTGGGGAAAAAATTTTACTGTTTGAGTCCAGGGAAATTAACCAACATCTAGAACCACAGCTGCTATGACTTATTTTCAACAATGTCCCATTTTCAACTCAAAATTATTAGACATGGAAAGAAATAGGAAAATTATAAATCAATGGAGATAGATTCTGGAAGGTCCAGAGCTTGGATTTAACAGATAAGGACTCACAGAGTTACCACATATATTTAAAGGATTAAGGAAAAGTGTTTTAAAACAAAGAAAAATGTAGGTTTAGATTTTTAAAAAACTCAAGAGAAATTAAAATATGTTTTTAAAAATAAGATGTTCAAAGTTGAAAGTAAAATAAAACTTCAAAAAATTCTATTCAGGTTCATTGCAGATTACAGGGGAAAAAAATAATAATGTATGACCTTGAAGATACATCAAAGGGAACCACTCTCTCTGAAAAACAAAACGAAGAAGGTTGAAGACATATTTGGAAAGACTTTCACTTCCGACAATGATATGTTAGATGGAAATAGATTGACCTTTCTTTATTAAACAATTAGAAACCAAATAAAATTTATGAGTATGAAACAATAGTTTTCAGATATTGCACAACCAAAAGCAGAGGACAATGGTTGCTGAGAAGAGCCTCCTAGCCTGCTACCTGAAAAAGTTACCAAACTTCAGCATAGAAAGCAGAACCCAAAAGAGACTTGTGGTCTTGCTGATTGAATTCATAATTCAGAGAGGTCAGATTGGCTTAATTTTCAGACCAGAGTAGGTAGAATCAAGTTTCAGAGGGGGCATGGGGCAGGGGAAATGGAGATCTCTGCAGGGATTTAGCTGAGGACTGATCTGCAGTTAAGAGGAGACTACTGCTGCTGAGGAAGAGCCACAAGAAAGAATTGTGACAAATCGAGTAAGCTCTGGAGATCGCACAGGGCTAGAGACACTTTTGCACTCAGCAAAAATGAAATAAACTTCCTAGTAGTCTGGGTATTGGGTAAAGTCTTCAGAAAGTTATTAGCTAAGTCATAACCTCAAATCTGCTTCAGACCTGCCCTGAAACATTTTTTTAAAGCTTCTAAAAAGATAATAGTTACCATATAATTTAAACACACATCAGAATGATCTGAAATGAGTATCTAAAAGGCCATCTTAAGATGGTAACAACAAAACAAATTAAAACCAAACTAAGACTGAAGAAGAAATAAGTGTAAATATAGAAATTAATGAAATATACGAGTATGATAGAAAAGGATGCATAATAGAAAAAAAAAAGAGCAAGAAAATCAACAATTTTTTTTAAACATCAATAAGATTGGTTAAAAAGTTGGGCTTATTGTTCCTTGCCACAAGAGGGGCACATACACCACAAGGAGCCATGGAGCAATTTGGTAACAGGGTATTAAACAAAAAAGCCTCATCAAAGGACTAGGAGAATCTGGGGAGGGTTTAAAGTAAAGCTTTGCTCCTGAATGTTGCCAAGAAGCAGGGATAATTCTGTGACTTAGTGTCTGAATAAATTTTATCTGGAGGGAGAGAATACTAGATCAAGGCTAAAGCTGTAATTGGTTACCAGAATAACAAACAAATAAGAACAACTAAAATAACAGCCCCTCCTATGAACAGGATAGAAGTATGGTCCACAATATTCTGTTCGTGTTTGTGTTCATATTACAAAGTCTTAATTTTGTCATGTTCTGATGTCTATATAATGTAATTTTTTTTTTCTAAGAGGAGAACACCTAGCCATTTGATAACACCAAGATCTAGGTAAAAGCACCCAGCCAGCTTGTGAAGGTAAAGGGCAGGTTTTGTCATTCACCTTGAAGAATTCCATATAGAATTTTTGCTATTACTGGACTGTGGAAAACAAACTCTCACTTTTTGTTTCCCTGAAAATTCCCTTCTTTCATTTTTGTTTTGAATGAATGAAGTAAAGAATATTTTCTTGGTTTCCTGTCATTGAGTGGCATTCATTGCATTCCAAGATTTTTGAAGATATTGTCATACTATTTTTAATTTCCATTGTGTATGTCCACAATTTAATTGTCAGATTAATTTCTGTTCTCTGAGGAATATATGGTTTTCTGTACAAGATCTTATAAATTTTGTTTTTGCTTAGATGTTCGACACTTTTACTGTGATATTCCTGGGTTGTGTTTTCTTCCTGTGTCTCCTGCTTGGTATATCTATAGTTTTCCATAATTGAACTGGCTATTTTCCAACATATTTGGAAAATCATTGGCGATTTTTTTTAAGCATTAATTCTGTCCTATTTTCTCTTTGCCACTTCTTGGAAAATAAAAGTGATAACAAAAAATAATGATAAGAGGGCATTTCAAATATAGCTACGCCTTGACTTAGAATGGAATTGTATCCCAATAAACCCAGTATAAGTTAAAAATATCATTAGTCCTAAAATGCATTTAATGCACCTAATCTACCGAACATCATAGCTTAGCCTCAGTTACCACAGTATTCACAAAATGCTGGCAGCACCATCCACTGTGGAGTGTCAGCTGTTGACCCCATGGCCACGGCTGACAGGAGCTGGGGCTCCTTCTTGCCCAGCATCACAAGAGAGTGTGGTCGCAGCCCGGGGCAAGCTCAAAATTCAAAACGTGAAGTACAGTTTCTGCTGAATGCATACAGCTTCAATAGCATCATCAAGCCAAAAAAAATTGAACCATCATAAAGTGGAGTCCATCTGTGTTGTATTTCTAAATTAAATTATATTGCCTAGACTTGTTTCATTTCCTAACTTTAATTAGATGCATTACATTTAACACCCTTATTGAGATACAATTCTCTCTATATATATACCCACTTACTGTGTAAAATTCAACATTTTAAAGTATATTCACAGATTTTTGCAACCATTCTTATAATCTAATTTTAGAAAATCTTCATCAAACCCATAAGGAAGCCCCACGCCCACTCAATATCCACTTCCTTCCAACCAGCACAGACCTAAGCTACCATCAATCTACTTCTTTAAAGGTGCCATTTATTTGCAAACAGCTTTCGATTTGCAGCTAAATTGAATGGAAGGTACAGAGACTTCTCATATACCCCTATTCCCACACTTGCATAGCCTCCTCCATTGTCACCTCCAGAGTGTTATATTTGTTAGGATTAATGAACCTACATTGACATGTTATAATCACCCAAAGTCCACGGTTTACACCAGGGTTAACTCTTAGTGTTGTACATGCTAAAGGTTTAGAAAAATGTGTAAACATATACCAACCAGTACGTTACCATTCAGGATAGTTGCGCTGCCCTAAAAATCTTCTGTGTTCATTCTTCTCTCTTATAGCTATTGACATCTAGCTATACCTTTATTCTCTCCATAGTTTTGATTTTTTTCAGTGTCTTACAGTTGGAGTTCTACAGTATATAGTCTAGTCAGATTGGTTTATTTCACTTAATAATAAGTATTTAAGGTTACTCTGTCTTTTCATGGCTTGACAGCATTTTTTTTTTTAACTCTGAATAAGATTTTACTGTCTGGATGAACCAGTTTATTTACCTATTCACCTAACAAAGGACTTATTGGTTGCTTCCAAGTTTTTGTAATTATGAATAAAGCTACTGTAAACATTCACATGCAGGTTTCTGTATGAGCATAAGTTTTCAGCCCCTTTGGTTAAATACTAAGAAGTGTAATTGATGGATCACATGAGTACAATATGTTTACTTTTGTGAGACAACACCGAGCTGTCTTCCAAAGAAGCTGTACCTTTTTCCATTACCACCAACAGTGAATGAGAGTTCCTGTCACTCCATGTCCCAGACCGCCATCTGGTGTTGTCAGTGTTCTGGATTTGGGCCATTCTAATAAGTGGTGCCTTATTATTGTTTATTTTATATTTTCTGAATAACATATTACATGGAACATCTTTCCTATTTGCTATCTGCATCTGCATATCTTTTTTTTTGTAAGACATTTGTTAAAGTCTTTGAATCATTTCTTAATACAGTTATTTATTTTCTTATTACTTAGGTTTAATATTCTTTTGTACATTTAGGATAATAGTTCTTTACTACATATGTCTTTTGCAAATATTTTCTTTCAGTCTGTTGCTTGCCTTATCATTCCCTTGACATTTTTCACAGTAGAATAGAAATATTTAGTTTTAATGAAGTGCAGCTTATCAGTTATTTATTTTATAGTTAGGTCTTTGATGCTGTATCTAAAACTCATTATTATACCCAAGATCATATAGTTTTCTTCCCATTATCTTCTAGGAGTTTTATAGTTTTCAGTTTTACATTTAGTTCTATCATCTATTTTAGGTGAGCTTTTGTGAAAGGGTATAAGGTCTCCATAGAGAATTATTTATTGGCATGTACATATCTAGTTATTCAAGCACCATAGTTTGTTGAGGGGGAAAAAAACAAACATACTATCTTTGCTCTGCTTAGTGCCTTTGCTCCATTTAGTGCTTTTGTTCCTTTGTCAAAAATCAATTGACTACATGTATGTGTATCTATTTCTGCTTTCTCTTCTGTTCTGTTGATCTGTATGTGTGTTTTTTGTTTTGTTTTGTTTTTTTCACAAATGCCATACTTTCTTTATTACTGTAGCTTTAGAGTAAGTTATAAGTGAAGTGTTATTAGTCTTCCAACTTTGTTATTCTCCTTTCATATTGTGCTGGCTATTTGGGATCTTTTGCATTTCCGTATCAACTTCAGAATCAGTTTGTCCGTTTCCATAGAATAACTTATTGGGACCCTTTGGGGATTGTACTGACTCTATAGATCAACTTGGAAATAACTCCCAGATTGATACCATTTAGTCTTGCTATCCATGAACATGGACTATGTCTACATTTGTTTAGTTCTTTGATTTCGTTCATCATGGTTCCTTTGTTTTTCTCTTATTGATTTTGTACATATTTAGTAAAATTTATTCCTAAGTATTAATATTTTATTTTCATGAGAAATACAACATACTAATGAAAAGTTGGTATTGTAGCCAGTACATACTCTGCTGGGTACAGCTGTCGCCTGGCAGTGATCAGCAGAGTGAAGTCAAGCCAACTAGCTCACTGATATACTGAAAACATGACAAATAGGCTGATGTTTACTGGTCCCAAAGACTCCATTGCTTTATTGTTTTGTTTTGTTTGAGGTTAGTTTTATAGGTTGCATAGAGAGAGAGAACCAGTGCTCAAAATCTCTCCTGATTGTTTATACTTTGATCAGTATAGGCATTTCTTTCATCTGGTTTTCCATACTTGACTACAGGGAAAGTATGTAACGGGGTTACATTGCTATTGCTATTTCTGCTGAAGCTTGTTTTGCATTAGAATACTCTTGGGAGTCTGTTTGGAAAAGAAGCCCAGATACCACAGGGAAGGACAGAGGAAGAGAGAGACGGGAGGGAGATAGATCTCACTTTCAGCTATCTCCACTAAGTACAGACTTATGAGTGAGGCCATTCTGCATGTTTCAGCATAAACCACTATGTGACTGTAGCTCCATAAAAGACACCAAAGGAGCCCAGCAGTAGGACCAATCAACAGCAACAACAACAAAAAGAAAACAAATGAAAAATAATAAACTGTATCTTACCTTAAGCCATTATATTTTGGAATGGTTTGTTACCCAATAACAGGTGACTAAAATGAGTGGTACTTTTGAAACTTTGATAGGTATTGGAGTAACCTGGTTAACTTGATAAATTTCAGATTATGATTTATTGACCTGGGGTCAGGACTATACATTGTACATTTTCTAGAAGCTTCCAGCTGTTGCCAGTGATGTTGTTCTACAGATCGCACTTTATTGGTTGTAAAGAACCAGTAATTCATTATTTTTAATCTTTCTTAAAACCTTTTCTGAGCATCTCTTGGTATTAAAATCTCAGATAAATTTTTCTTTTTACAGTCACTTTTACTAGTGAGCATGGTGGATGTGTCATTCTAGTAGTGTATATGGACAGGCATGCCAGTGTGATTGTATGCATTTATGTTACCCACATATTTGGTGCTTAAAGAAATCTGCTTTAGGGGGTCATCCTCTTTAATGTACAGATATAATATTTCCATCTCCAATAATTAGTCATCCAAGAGGATACTCAAAAGACTTCCATTCTTTTTTTTTTTTTTTAAGATTTATTTATTGTTTTTTTGACAGAGAGAGACAGAGATACAGAGTCAGAGACAGAGAGAAGGGGGAGGGCCCAAAACTGTCTCCATAGTTGCACATCTTTGGTTTTTCCACATAGTTTCATTCCACAGGTGGGCGCGAGGCTGCACAGGGCAGGAACTGGGCCGGGGTCTCGCCCCGGTGAGAACTGAACTGGGGGCACTCCCCAGTTCAGCATATGGGTCCGCACGGGCCGGAGCCGGGATTCGATCCTCAGTCCCCAGGGCTGCAAAGTGAGCGCCCAACCCACTGAGCCATCCCGGCTTCCCCCCAACTTCCATTCTTTTATTGTGATGATAAACTCATATGCCTTTGCCTTCTGCTACAGGATTGGCCCCATTGAATTTGAACGCCTAATAGGCCACTTTGCAGTAATTGAAAGGAAGGATTTAGGCAGTGACTACAGGAACCCAGAATTATTCAAAATAATATATTACCTAATATGTATGCTTCTACTGTTTTTCCATCACCCACATGTTTTATGAGCACAGTACTTATTTATGCAGTGGAACACTTACCTCTATTAAGCCCTCAATTAATGTCATTTTCCACATTCACTTCTGCACTATACATCTATCAGCCTTAATGCCTAATATGGCTCTTAACTTATTTTTAGCAGATTAATTTTGCTTTCCATCATTTATCCAAATTAGGCTCCTGATGTAAATGTGTCGACTATAAACTTATTAAGGTATTCTGCTGAATATGTTGTGATCCAGCATTTCAGACAGTCCTGCATGTGATGATAGTACAGCTGTCCTAGTAGGTTTCTGCCTTGAATAAGTTCACTGTTATTTAAACAGCTGAAAATGTGTATTCTAGAAAACCTAGTGGAGTAATTGGACAGTTAGGATGGGACAATTTTCAAAGTACAAAACATACCTGCATCTAAACTTCCTCTCCTCTTTTGTTCCCAGAATCTGAATATGGTCCCAACCTCGACTTGCCCCATACGCAGTACCCCCAGTTCTCTCATGGTTTTAATCTCACCTCATCACTTTCTGGACATTCATTTCTGCTCCATTAGTTCAAAACATTATTCTGCAGTAATTAAAAGGAAATATTTAAAAATTATTACAGGTACTCAGAATCATTCTAATTAATATATTACCTGATATTAAGGTTATTTATTTGTAATAACCACATCCAAATTTTTAAACTGGTTTTCATGACAGATTCTGTTACCTACAACTGAATAGTTGCCTGATACCTCAAAGGGCATTTTTAACAGTTTTCTTTCCAGATTAAAGCATAAAAAGTCTCCTCTTACTGACATATTTGACATTATCATGATAAGTGTTATCCATCAGTCTGAACTCTATACTTTTAGTATGCCCAGCAAAACTACACAGCCAAGTTTCAGTATAGATACAAGTGTAAAAACATTAAAAAACCATTGATCTTGACCTTTCTCGGCAGATCAATTTATCTACAAGCTTAGCTAAAAGGTACATTGACAGAATATGTACATAAAAATTAGTTAAAATTTTAGATGCATTTATAATGTGATTTCTAGCCATAATAAAATGATTGGAGGAATCACAATGCTATATGGTAACATGTAATAATCATATATAATCTTCATAAGAGGGGTCATGAAACAGTAAAGAGAAAAACTATAAATTTTGAAAGCCCATCTACTTGTTTCAAATAAATTTGTCTTGAAAATTCTCTGAGTACAAAACTGGGGGTTCTTAGGTCATACATGAAGTAATTTTTTTCACCAAAAGTAGAGTTTAGAATATTGATTGTGTTATTGAAGCCAAAGTAGAAAAACAAATGGAAATTTTCATAAGAGACAGAACTTTTTATAGTAGAAATAAGCCTGATTCATACATAAACAATGATAATCTTTAAAAAATTAGGGGTTGGAAGTTGGATAGATATGGACCTTTGGCTTTACCTCTTGCTAGCAACATGATTTTAAGCAAATTTTGTATTTGACTTAAGCCTAAGAATTTAACATGGGTAATTGGTATGTAGTAATTAATTAACAAACTTTACCTAATTTTGTATGTGGTTTTCAAATTATCTATGATAAAACCAGTAAATAACTTATTCATTCAAAAACTGATTTAAAGATTGATTTAATGGTATAAAAACATAGTAGAATTTCAAATTTTATTTAATGATAAACTGTTTTAGATGTTTCATGGAGAACCATGTATACTGTCTTATTCACAGGAAACATTCAGCCATGGGAAATGGTGGGGAAAAAAATGAACTTCATTAATTAGAGAAACTGAGAAGAGAAGGAAAAAGGGGCAGAGTGCATGACAAAGAGTGAAGGGGCAAAAATAAAGCATTAGAAAACAATTGTGAGGCCCCCCCAAAAGAAACAAACTTGCTATTATTCCACACTTGGACTTCACGTATTAATCCCATCAAAGCGCACTCAGATAATGTCTTAACTAATTGCACATGAACTTTGAATCTATTACTGCATCCTTATTTTAGGCCTTGGTTTGTTTACAAAGGTGTGCAACTGATGCTGATTGGTCAAAATTCAAATCAAGATACGATAATTTCAAAACAAAACTCTAAAGTAATCAGAAGGCTTGAGAATTTTATTATCTGTACAGAAGCAACTCTTTTAGAAACATATGTGCATTTTCTCTAAATATAGCTAAATTTTTTATGGAAATATTTTTTTTTAATTTGTTATGTTTCCTTGGAATTGTATGCTAAATCCAAAGACTGAGATTATAAAGGAAGGTTATAACTGAGTTTACATTTTTTAATGAAATAAGTTTTATTTCAAAACTTTGAATGTAATCCAATGGATGAAGCAATTAGGAAAAAATCAATAGATGTGTATACCTGACATAACTGTATACTCAGTACAAAACATGAAGTGTCTTTGTATTCCAGTCATCAGAGAACTGCTATATGAGAGGGGAAGCAAAATAATCCAGAATTATCTTCTGGAGGGTGAGCCCCTTGTAACACATTCTCTGCCCCAACCCCCTGCCCCGGGGAGGTGAACGTTCTAGAAACCCATCTGCATTCGTGTACCAACTGACATTGTTGTGAGGCGGTGCAATTGGCCTCAGTGAATTTTTTTGGCGGGGGAGACTCTTTAAACTTGTTTGCTCATTTTGTTGTGTGATTTACACAAACAACGTGAAGCATGACAATGCACTACCCACACCACGCAGAGTTTTCAGCAGTTTTTGACCAAAAACGGCATGACCCCCATGCCCCACCCTACCTACTCAATGGATCTCATCCAGAGCAAAATGTTTTTTGTTTGTTTTCGCAGATAAAAAAGGTCTTCAAAGGAAAATGCTTTGCCAACATGGAAGATGTGAAACACAAAACGGCAGAAGCACTGAAAGGCATCAAAATTGATGAGTTCAAAAACTGTTTTGAGCAGTGGAAAAATTGTCTCAATGTGTGTAGTGCATCAAACAGAGAGTACTTTGAAGGTGATTGAAGTTTAAACATGTAAGTATAAGTACAGAATTTTTATAAATAAATTCTGTTTTTTTGGGGTCCCCCCTCATACAGCATAAAGTGGGTAAATAAATTGAATATTATACTTTTGCCTTTTATTAATGAAAAACAAACATTGCTATTAGAATTTACTTGGATTTTCTAAGATCAAATTACACAAGGGAAAGCGTTTTAATAGTGCATTCTCTAACTTTTTTGGTGTTTTCTTTATCACTGAATGTACCTCAGTTAGAAAAAGCGGATAACATCAGGTAATTAGAAAGAGAGATGTTTTAGCATTCTTATTCTAAAACTACCTCAGTAGCCAATTACCTGCAGGGCTATGTTCAGTCACTGTTTTTTATCTGATTGCATTTTGTGATAGAGAAAAATTAAACACTAAATGTGCACTAGTAAATATATGGACAATAAAATAAAGTAATTCGCAGCCTTCTTGAACCAATGTAAATCAGTTTGAACAATTTAAACTTTAAATGGAAAAGAGCAACAAATTAAAAATATTTCAGTGACTGTTTATAAAATGTCTCATAGTCAAATATGGTATTCATGCAGGAAAATACACAAATCGTAAATATAAAACGCAATAGATTTTTCTCTAAAGAAACTCATCTGGGTAACAGAATGAGAGATGGACATCCTTAGCATACTTACTGAAAGGATGACAAAAGGGTGTATGAATATTATGTGATTTTTACAAGAATATTTGGTAAGAGGTAATAAAATTGCTCCTATTGCCTAAAGAAACGCAAACAGGTTTTGTAAGCTGCTGTAAATAAGCCTGTAGTAATGGTGGGACTAATCTGAGTTTTATACATTCTGCTACTTAATATAGCATCACTTCATTTCAACAACGTTGCCTGTACTTTTTCTAGTTTTCTTTCACCGTTTCGTTAATTAAGTTTGATATTTCTTTAGTAATTGGGAATCCTCTCAATACGCTTTTGACATTTTATAAAGTGCCTGATCTTAATCATGCCTGCCTTGCTAGCATTTTTCCATGCAACAATATTAATACGAGGCATAAACCACAATTAACAGGGAGGTAATGTGATTTAAAGTGCAATTCAAATCACTCACTCTTCCTGGCTATCGCTAGAGGTTGCCACATAAACAAATTCAGCATAATTACTGTATTATTTTGATTTCATTTACATTTTTTTATAATAAATGATGGTGTTTGACAATATCATCTTAATTAAATTTGCACATTTCCAATAGGAACCAGTGTCAGTTTTGGGTCTAAGGCAAACTGACATCACTCAAAATTATTATTGAACTAATACTCTCTTAGAGATTCAATAGTAATGAATTATTACCTAGGTCTGATTTATCATAACACAGAAAGCTGGATTAATTAATTTCATTTTGTTAAAGACAGTATTCTGTCTATAAGCAGAGTCTTCATTTTCCATTTATTTGAGACTGCTTCTGAGGAATTTCCCTCCTCGTATATTTGGATTGTAAGGTCGGTAGCTGCTGCAGCATTTTCTGAGGCCAAAGTTGTCACTGTGCCCAGGGTCATCCCCAGTGTCCAATTCTGCCCCCTGTGTGAAGTTGGCTGGCTCACACAAGGCCTCTCTGAAGGATGCCCGTGGCGTGATTAGGTCTATGGCTGGCTTCTCAGCCTCTTCATAAATGCTTATTTTCCAACCCGGTTTTCCTGCCATCCCAGTTCCTCAGTGAGCTGCCCTACTTCCTTTTCCTGTGTAATCCAAGCAGAATTCGGTTTGAACAGTGTGTGATGTGTGATTTCCTACGGCTGCAGCAACTGATTGTTACACAGTAGGTAGCTTAAAACTACAGTCGTTGATTTTTTTACTGCGCTAGAGGCAAGTCCACAATCAAGGTGTCAGCAGGACCGTGCTCCCACTGGAGTTATGAGGGGAAGATCCTCGTTGCCTCTTCCAGTTCCGGGTAATTCCCTACTTTCCTGGGCTCCCCTGGCAGCCTGGTCATAAATCCTCACCCCCTCCCATAGTCACACGCCTTCCTCCTCTTCATGTGTCCAGTTTGGTTCTTCTTTCTATCTGTCTCTCTCTCCCTTTCTTCATCTTTTTCTCAAACTTTTATGATTTCATTCATATGTGGGATATAAAACTGAAAGCTAAAAAAGAACAAGACAAACAGAAACTCATAGACACAGACAACAGTTTAGTGGTTACCAGAAGGTAAGCGGGGTGGGGAGAGGTAGAGGAGAGGGGAGGGGCTCCGATGTATGGTGATGGAAGGAGAGTTAACTCTGGGTGGTGAGCACATCATGCAACATATAGACGATGTATTATAGAATTGTATACTTCAAAGCTATATTGTTTTACTAACCCAGTTCATCCCAATACAGTTAATAAAAATAAATTTAAATTTTTAAATTGTGATTAAAACCATATGCCATAAAATTTACCATCTTCACCATTTTTAAGTGTGCAGTAGTGTTAAGTAGTCATGTTCTATAACCAATCTCATTTGCTTTGTTTTAACATAGTCCCAAATTGATCTTTCAAAATTTCCTTTATTGTGGACATAGTATTTCAACAATGTTCTTAAGAAATAATCCAAATTGTATCATATACTTACACAACAGTTAATATCAAATCAAAAATAATGTTTTCAGAAATGTATCCTTGAATATTTGCAAAATTCACAACCTGTTTTTTGTGGATAATGTTTGTAAGTGTTGCCTTGACGCTTGGAAGGAGGTTTCTTTTATGTACAAATTAAATCTGTGCATTGCACTTCATCAGTAATGCTCTGAAATTTTTTAGTGCTTGAAAATGCACGAGTATATGCATAATAGGAATTGTGTCTTTATATTGGAGATACTAAAATAATTGAACATAACCCTTTTTTTTAAGATTTATTTACTTTTATTATTTGAGAGGTGAGAGGGAGGGGGGGAGAGATAAAGAGAGAGAGAGAGAGGGAAGGGGGAGGGCCCAGAGCAGTCTTCATAGTTGTACATCATTGGTTTTTTGACATTTCGTTCTACACAGGTAGCTGTGGGGCCATGTAAGGTGTGAACCAAGTTGAGGGCCTCTCACATGGGAGGTGAGAACCTTCACCACCGAGCCTCACGGCAGTTACCAGTTGTGTTACAGTTCAGTGTGTGGGTTTGCACAGGTCATGGCCAGGAATTGAACCCCAGACTTCGTGATTGCAAGGCAAGCGCTCAACTGCTGAGCATCCCCAGCGCCCCTGAACATAACCATCTATATATATGGCAAAGAGCAGCCTTCCTCCGCCATCACCTGTCAGCCTACTTCAGCATTACCTTGTAGGTATGAGTGTGCTCACGTCATGTCATGATTTTACTAAAACTTTAATCATCTTGCACTAGAAATGGGCTCATCACTGTCACATACATGACAGGTCAGACAGGTGCAAGCATTTCCTTTGAATTATGATCGTGTAAAAACGAGACTTGATCATTGAAATGCTGGTCACTGTGACATGCAATTCTTAGAAGACTGTTTAATATATTTTGAGACAGCATAATTTGTAAATACTCATAAAGCACTTATTATTGCAGACAGCATCGGGGTACACATTCACTTTGCCCTGACTAGTAGCATACAGGTTCAAAGGATTCATTCATTGGCACTGTTCCCAAAATGTGATGTTATGTTTAAAAGCAGGATAATTGCTTTTTTGTTTGTTTTTTTTGAAGCTTTAAAATTACTATATTTTTAAAGATGCTGTGATATACTCATATTTTTATTGCTTTCATTATATTATATGGAGTCCTATTACCTTTTTTGATATTCAAATTATTTTATATTAATTCAGATGCACAGCATAGTGTTTAGACATTCACATCATTTAAGAAGTGATCCCCCTGACTAGTCTGGTACTCACCTGGCACTATGCCTAGTTATGACCATATCATTCACTATATTCCCTATGATTTACTTTCCATCCCCACTACTATTTTGTAACTACCAATTCGTACTTCTTTAATCTCTTCACCTTCTTTACCTTGCCTCTCATACCCCTTCTCATCAATCACCCTGATAAATCAAGCACCCATATGACACCGTATGTAGTTATTACCATTATCTTGTATTGACTATAATATATTCTTTATGCTGTACCCTATGCCCTCATGACTACTTTGTAACAACCAATTTGTACTTAATCCCTTCCCCTTTCTTACCCACCCTCAACCCCCCGTCCCATTTGGCAACCATCAAAATGTTCTCTGTATCTATGAGTGGTTCTGTTTTGTTTGTTTATTTCGATCTTCAGATTCCACGCATAAGTGGAACCACATCGCCTCTGTCTTTTTTCTGTCTGACATACTCCACTCAGCACAATATCCCCAGGTCCATCTATGCTGCTACAGATGGCAAGAACCCATTCCTTTCATGGCCTAGCGATTTTCCATTGTATATATGTACCACCTGCTCTTTATCCAAGCAGGATAATTGTAACCACATTATACACATAGAATGATTTAGCTACTTCAATTACTTTCTAATTTAGAATGTGATTTTAGATAGATAAGTCTGCAGATTTGTAATTTGCTTTCTATAACCAAAGAATTTAATTGTTCAGATGACTTCAAAAGGCAGGTATATTGGGAATGCGGGATAGCTCAGCAGCTGAAGGATTGCCTCGCAACCACGATGTACGGAGTACAACTGGTAACTGCCAGGGTGGCAGCGAAGACTCTCGTTCTCGCCTCCCATGATGGAGGCCCCCGGTTCAGTTCCTGCCCCGGGCAACCCCACAGCCACCTGTGTGAAATTAAACTATTTCAAAAAAACTAACGATGTGCAACTATGGAGACTACTCTGGGCCCTCCCCCTTTCTCCCTGTTTCTCTCACCTTCTTTCAAACAATTTTAAAAAATGAATAAATCTTTAAAATAAAAAAAGGTAAGTGTGTTGATTAGTACTTATTTGGATTAACATATATGTATACCTTTATGGTTTAATGAGTAAATGTTTGTTGAAATGAATCACTATTCTAACATAAAAAACAAATATAAATATTGTAGCAAGTCTAAATTTTTCTAGAGAGTTAGTGCCATTTCCTCCAACTCATCTCCTATCACGTTGCATGACAATACATAACTCTTAAATGACTTGTGTGATTTAAAGACCCGTTAGCACATTTAATTTTCAGTTTAGTCCTCAAACACTCAATATTTATTTTATAACTAATTTAGAAAACCAGAATTTGAGAAGCTTTAAATTATGCGCAAATACGTAAATATACTATATAGTTATAATTATAGCTTTCCATATACATGTATTTGATTAACAAATCAATCAAGTGTTTATTATGACTAAACTAGGGAGTTTATTCAGTCTTCAAAGTGCTGTACCAACTGCCTTGAATTAATATAACAATATGCCCTGCCCTCTTCAAGAGAGGAGAGACAGGTGAGAAACTCAAAATTAGGAAAGATATGCTGTTAGGTGGCAGTCAGTACTGTTGTGAAAAGGAAAAGGGCAAGAGGAAGGCTGTTAGGCAGGAGAGTAAGTTCACCTTTAAACATTGCATATGGATGCCTGGGGGAGGGTACCCTGGCAAGGGATCGCAGGTGCAAAGACCCTGAAGAAAGAGCATCGCTCAGCTCATAAGGGGAAAGCCATGAAGGGATGATGGTGGTTAGAACTTGAGGGAGTTGCAGGAGACAGTAAAACCGGGAGGGACCAGGGTTATGGCAAGGATGAAGATTTCACTCCGTAAACTGAAAAGCCACAGTGGCACTTTGAGCTGATAGACCTGAGGTGCTCTCTTTATAGAATTATTCTGGTTGCTGTGTGGGCAGTGGGCTGAGATGGGGCAGAGGAGTTGAAAAAGGGTGACTCGGTGAAGAAGTTACTTGAATGTGCCAACTGAGGCAACATTGACTTGAGTAATAGTGGTTAGTGGTTAGAAGGGGCTGAAATCTGAACACGCAGGGTCTGGCAGAAGTAAGGCCGTAACGTCATAAGGCTTGCTTGGTCTCCCACAGGATAGACAGCAATTCGAACATTTCACCTAACGTGCCATATGGTGTGCTTGAGTGTGATATTATGTTACAGAATTACATGCTTGTGATTTTGGTATAGATTTGGTATATAGATTACAAGCTCGTAAACAACGTGTGTTACTTCTGCTGGACCCTATATTTTAAAAGGATTTTATTGCCACGAAGTTTTGCTGACAGATTGACTGAGGTGAAAGGGGGAAAAGGAGTCAAGAAATGACTAATATATTTGCTCAAAACAACGAGAAAGCTGTTACAATTTATTGGTAATAGAAAATCTGTAGGCTAAATTTGCAGTCCTCTAAATAAAAAGGAATTTATCTTGTCTTCAAGTTGGAACATCAGTGCTTCCTGCCTTCGGACAAGAACCTTGGTTCTTCCTGGGTCTTGAGCTATAGTGTCCTCTCTCCTGGGTCTTCTCACTGACTGAAGGTCACTGAAGCCACACCCTCAGCACTCCTGGGCCTCCGACTCATCTCCATAATCACCTGAGCCATTTCCTTACAACAGATCTCTTCCTGTTGTCAGAGACACTCATTTCTTTTATCTGGAGAACCCTGACGCATACAGAGATATCTATAAATAAGCTGTGTTTAATAAAGCATTTAGCTATAGCTACTGTTATATCTTTGTTAATTGCTAAAGCTATAGTTTTAACTGTTATTCACACTCTCTCAAACCAATATACCATATATTAAGGTGACCAGATGTCCCGCTTTTGGTGGGACAGCCCTGATTTTTAACAATTTGTGCAGCGTCCTGTGGCGTTTTAAAGAAGTCTGGATTTTTGGAAAGAATGCACGACAAACTAGGGAACGGTGGGAGATAGACTAAATTTTTAATCAAGAGCCCCCTCCCCCCCAGTCAATGGTGTCCCGCTTTACCAATGTTAAAATCTGGTCACCTTACCACATATGGATTTTAAATTTATTTAGCAATACCTGTGGTGTTTCTTATCAACTTAACTTTAATACTCTATTAAGGAATTATTCCAAATATATTCAGATATTTCAAAGCCACTAACTTACCTGAAGTCTCCAATTCCTAGTAATGAGTTATTTACTGGTTTCTAATATTGAATATCTGTTATATTTAATTTGTAATGGTCAGCTATTAATACATAATTTTCTCTTTTGATGGTTACTATATGGATTATAGAAAGAAAATATTTCAATGACATTTTTAGTCATTTTAATTCTATAGCTTTCTGTTTTGGAAACATTTGAATACTTTAAATGTATTATCCATAATTAACCAAAGTCAAGATTATATTTGATTAATGTTCTTTTCTAAATGAATGATTTCCTGCTATTTATCATCTTTTTCTGATTCTTAACAATTTCTCAATAGTAGCAAAGCAACATCACTATCATTACCAAAACCAACACTGATGATTTAAGACAGTATACTTATATAAACATTTATATATATATATATATATATATATATATATATATATATATATATATATATATATATATATATGTGTGTGTGTGTGTGTATGTGTCTATATAAGTACATACACACATATGCTTATAGGAATTGTGTGTATACAAAAGTATACCGTATTTTTCGGCGTATAAGACGACCAGGCGTATAAGACAACCCCCTAATTTTACAGTTAAAACATAGGTTTAGGCCTATATTCGGGTAGTCTTATACAGCGAATATAGGCCTAAACCTATGTTTTAACTGTAAAATTAGGGGGTCGTCTTATACGCCGGAAAATACGGTATGTACATGTGCTTGTATGCATATATTTTTTGCGATATAGAAATATATGGTTACACCCATATGTTTTATATTTTAAATATATCATTAATTTATATTAGATCAACTTATTTACCCCCTAAGAGGTAATTGAAAATATCCAGAGGTATCTTTTATTGTCCTGACTGAGAGAGTCATGCATCTTAGTGGATAGAGGCCAAGGACATTGCTAAATGTCCCATAATGACAGCAGTCTTCCCACCACAAGGAATCATGAGGTCTAAAATGTCTATAGTGCCAACACTGAAAAACTGCTCCAGAGTCACCTTGCAGCTCCAAATCCTGGGGAAGCAATATTGTAAATAGAGCCTCGTACGTATAAAAAAAAGGTAACGAAAGGCAGGAGATAGACAAAAAACGGCTGTTCATGTTTTTATATGAAATCACCAGTTTCTTCCATTTAAATGTGGTTTCTCAAATCTACTTACTTTTTCCTCATTCACATATATATTTTATGAGACTGTCAACCTTTGTTTTTCTGACCATTCTTTGTAGGACTAAAATCCAATTTCCTCCATGCCCTCAGGCTTACACATATTACTCTGGGCCTCCGTAACCCAGTTCTCCTGTAAAAATTCAAAAGTTTCAAATTAGGGCTCAGAATGATGGTGGCAGGTGGAATTACCTGTTGTCACCTCCCATGTTCTCCACGCACTGGAATCAAATATGCATACCATTTCCATGTGACTTTACAGGTCTTCCCACTATGGGTGAATTATGTAGTTCTGGTCCATTAATAAGGATGTTGTCAGTGTGGTCTCTTTGGTCAATAGACTGTGGGAAGAAGTGACATTGTGACAGTTCCCGGCCAAACCCCCAAGAGGCACCATGGATTTTAAGTTCTCAGTTGTGTTCATGCCATTCTCTGCTGGAAGAACGTAATGCTCTAATGAACTGCCAGCCGATGGGGGTGAAGGATGTGAGGAGCACACCTGAACGCAGAGCTTAGAAGCAGGAGCCCAGAACCTGCGATCTAGCCCCGGACTGAAGATGAAGCACTGCGTGCTGTTTCTCAATACTGTGTGCTGAAGTGGTTTGTTTCACAGTAGGCATGGTTGCATAATAGAATGTTATTAGAAATGGAATATTTTTTTATACAATCTTAAAATAAGCAGTATTGGCTTTGGAAACAGCTAAATTATGTCTAAGAAAATTCACATAGAAGAATGTAAACTGTACCTCTTGTTAGTGAGCAGCCAACCAGTTAGGAAAATGTCCCTTCAGAGAATTGGAAGTTCCTAAGAAAAATTCCTAAAAATTATTTCAACAAGCCAACCACATCCTTTGCCGGAACCAGGATGATCTCATCCTCTTGTTACTACTACACGCCTGCCTCCTACAAGCCCTTCTTGTCCCCTGGGTTCCTGAGTGTAACACCATGGAGGCCTCTGTGGCAAACAGTGTCCGACCCTCCTACACTGAGCTGAGTGTCTGTGACAAATCAGGTGTTACCATTTGCCTCTGTCTGATATGGAACGTTGTGTTAGGACATCTTGCCCTGCTTAGGGGAGGAGGCCATCCTTCACAAATGGGAGGACTAGGAGGCGATCAGAACAGTGACGCCTATGGCAGAAGCTCTGAGAGGTGATTAGGTGGACACTTGTACCACTCCTATGCTCTTGGAACCATGTTTCCTGCAAGTTCTAGCGGAGACTTCCATCCTGACCGTTTTCTTCAGTCTTACCACTCCCATTCTAGCTGAGTTCACCGCTATCCCTTTCCTCTCACCACCAAGAAGAAAACCATGCTGAGTGTTATCAGCTAGAATTCAGTAACATTCCTGTCTTTCTGGTCTTACTCCCATTCCTCCCTCTCTCCTTCCCGGAAAATCTCCTGCATTACCCTTAGGAACATTTCCTTAGCATCCCAAAATTAAACCTCAATTCCTGAATCAAGCATATCTTCACCTAACAGAATAAGTTAAGTATATATTGTCCTAACAGAAATTTTGTTCAGAATTTTGAATCTGCTCTCCATTCTGATACCTTTCCTTGAGCACTCTTCCTGACCTAGTTCCTCCTTAACTGACTATGTGTGCTGAGCAATGTCTCCATGGTATCTACAGAAACCAGCTCAGACAGTGTGCACTTAATGTCTCTAGTAATTCCTCTTTTTGGTGGGTCCCAATTTTCTAGCCATTGCAAGGACACTGAATCACAATCCAATCCTGGGTTGATAAATTTCATGGAAATTTAAAACAAGTCACAAGGAGTAGAGCCATTGCCTTGTCTCAGCCATGCTTCCTGCATGTAGCAATATTGACCAGGTGGTAGAATAGTGTTTACAAGTGCATATTTATTAAGTACCCTGACCTAGGTCAGCTAGGTGAACAATGGGTTCAACTTCCCCAGAGGTTCTCATATTTGTGTGACTTAGATGAACATCTTTAACCAACAAGAATTCTTCAATTATTGTTGGCATATTGGTCTCCTCTTCCTGCATGCTTCTCCAGTTTTGCCTTTGTATATATTTGTCAAAATCATGTTTCTTCTTTCAGCATTTTTGGCTTATAAACAGCTAGTTGTACACTAATATCCATCCTTTCTTATTCCATTGTAAGAGAATCCTTCATTTTGAAGTGAGCACATGACCAGCTGAAATAATGCAAACCTAAATCCCTTATGTACCAATTCTTCCACGATTAAGTTATTTGATTGACTTGATTGGGTAGGTATTGCAACAGAACAACAAAAAGTGTTATGTGGTTGTACCCCTAACAGCAATATAAATAATCATGAGAATACACAGACACATGTCAATTGAGTTAATCTCATTACGGCTTAGTTTATTTAACTAGGAGATGGTAACAGAACAGTTTGAATATATAGATTTATAATGAATATTAAGTACCAAATTCTTAGCATTAATCCTCTGCACACTAAGTAATATCCACCTTGTTTTCCATTTTAAGCAAATAATTTGCTTATTATGAATGCATTGTTATAGCACTGGAGAGACTTTGGAACTAGAAGGTATATGCAATTGTGTCAGCTTGAGTTATGAGTACAAATAATGTGTAGAAGTAGTCAGAATTCACACAAATTTGTCATTAAAGAGTAAGAAATGGTAAAATAGCAGGAGATCCAAGATGGCGGCATGAGAGGAGCACGCCGACAACTGCCTGGGAAGGGCCTTGTGAGCAGAGAGGAATCCACGGGGGAAATCCAGAGAAGAGACCTCAACTAAGAGAACCACACAACACGGAACAACACACAAAGGTTAGAGAAAAAAGGGGGGAGAGCGGGAGAGGGAAAGGGAAGCACTGGTTCGGGGACAGAGACTCGGAGCGCGGCCCGGGGCTGGCAAAAACAAAGGGGGATTGGGGGACGACAGTCACAGTGGGGCTGGATGGAGGGCGGGCTGGAAGCCGAGACCTAGGGAGCGTGGAAGCCCCACAAGACTGTGGACAATTTAACATCCGAACTCAAGGGACAGCACGCAGGGCCCTAATCAGATCACAGAGCCTAAAGTGGGACAGGGACTGTGGGGCAGGGCGGCGGCACTTCCCGGCGGGCGGGGGGAGAGCAGGGCGCCAGCCCACAGCAGCTCAGCACCCCTGATTTACGGAGGAGACTGACTGTGAGGGGGCGCCTTCTGAGGACAGGGCTCTTGGAGTGAGGGCTGGGGCTGGAGTGGGCACAGCTGCATGGGACGTGCTGGGAGTGAGTCCGGCGGTCTCAACAGAGCCGGGAGCGGAGAGCGGCTGCCGCCCCAGCTACGGCCTGTGCGCGCAGGGCTTTCGGCGCCCCGCCCACTGGGCCGCAGCAACACCACTGCTTGAATGCCAGCGTGCATCTGGGCTTTTGGCGTCCCACCCACTGGGCCTCTGGGGCGTTGCAGACCCCGCCCGCAACTGAGCTGCCTGCCAGGTCTCCGCAGTGTCATTGCCTGTGAGCGAGACTGCGCTGCCGACCAGGGCCTCTGCCAAGCCCCAGGCAATCCAAGTGCTGCCCTGCAGGCGCGGCTTACAGATACGATTGAAGAAGGGGCAGCCAGGCAGAGGAGAGAAAGACCAGAGCTCCTGCGCCCCGCCCTCACTGAACCACCAGCCCCCCTGCTGAGAGAGGAATCTGCTATTGTATCTCAGGCCAACCCTAGCTCCTACTCACATGCCCCCACCCCTGGCCACACCTTTACTACCCTGCTATCTAACAGCTAAGACAGCAACCTGAAGTGCCCCAGGACACAGAAGCTGTCTGCTTCCCCCAACCCTCTCCCAAAATCTCCTTCTCCCACAACGGAGCCGAAAAGAAAAAATAAAGAGATGCCCATCTGATAGGCAAATCCCCAGAGGGAAAACAGACTCATGCATAAAGCAAAAAGAACCACATCAACCACAATGCACACCTCAGAATCCAAAGCCCCTCCAGAAGATCAGGGGCAGTCTTTAGTAAAGGACCTTGCACACTTGGAATCAAATCTAAGTGAAAGAGAATTCAGGGCTGCATTAATCAAGACACTCAGAGAGCTCACTCAATGCTGGCAAAGTACCCAGACACAGTTAAATGACCTCAACAAGAAATTTTCTGAGCAAAATGAGTACTTTAC
>PVKE010014590.1:0-34697 GCA_004027555.1 Craseonycteris thonglongyai | reverse complement strand
TATCTAAAGAAGGGCAAATTACAGCCAAAGCAAGAAGAAAGAGAGGGGTGAGGGGGGAAGGGGAGAGGGAGGGAGGAAGGGAGGGTAGGAGGAGGGCAGGAAGAAAGGAAGAAAAGCGTTAAGAGCACAAATTAATGGAATAACAATAGCAAAAAACATCAATGAAACTTACAACTGGATTTCATAAAATTAATAAGTTTTTAATCAGACTGACCCATAAAAAAATAAACACAAATTACCAATATCTGGAATCAAAGAGGAGCCATCATGACTGCTACTATAATCATTAAAATGATAATGAGAGAATATTGGAAATAATTTTATGCCAACAACTTCCACATCATGTATAAAATGAAGCAATTATTTGAAAGACATAAACTACCAAAACTCACTTAAGAAGAAATGGTAACCTAAATAACCCTGTATCTATTAAGCAAATTAAATGTATAATTAAAATCTTCTAAGAAAAGAAAGCTTCAAAGCCCATATGGTTTCACTGGCAAATTCTACCCGACGTTTAAGGAAGAAATAATACAAATTTCTACACAATCTCTACAAGAAAATGGAAGAGAAGTGCATACTTCTAAATCTATTTGATGAAGCCAGCATTACCCTAATAATGTTAGGACCAGAAAAGACATTACAAAAGTTTAATTTCTGTAGAGTCAAACTTAATTTTTTATTTTATTTTATGAGTTGTTCTTGCAGTATCTGAAAACTTTTTGCCTAATCCAAAGTAATACATATCTTATCTGTCTTTCTTTTAGAAATTCAGTGATTTACAGAAAATGCCCAAGAACATACTTGTACATCACATTTTTGGTTTGCTTCCAGAATATATAAAGCATCTCCAAAGCACAAAGGGAAAAATCCAAATAACAGAAAAAAGATCTGAACAGACACTTTATCAAGTAGATGTCAAATAAGCATTTTAAAAGATGCCCCAAATTATGCATTAGTCATTAGAAAAATGCAAATCAAAACCACAATGAGCTGCCACTACACATCTATTACAATTTCTAAAATTATAAAGATTGTTTATATCTTGTGTTGATGAAGAGGTGGAGCCACTAGAACTCTCTTATAATAATTAGTTTGTCATCAAATTTTCAACACTGGAGATAATGGATTTTTTTCCTTTCTGTTTTTAAAGATTTATTTTTATTGTTTTTGACAGAGAGAGACAGACAGACAGACAGACACAGAGAGAAGGGGGAGGGCCCCAAACCATCCCCATAGTTTCACATTATTAGTTTTCTACATAGTTTCATTCCACAAGTGGGCACCATGTTTGGGGTGGGAGCTGAACCAGGGGCCTCCCACATAGGATGCTTGCCCCAGTGAGAACCAAACTGAGGGCACACCCCAGTTCAACATATGGGGCCCCATGAGCCAGGGCTGGGATTCAATCCTTTGACCCCAAGTCTGCAACAGGAGCCCTCAACCCGCTGAGCCATCCCCACATTCCCAGCTTTGTATATTTTCAATTCTTTGTTTTGAAAGAATTTTAGCCTTACAAAAGAGTTGCCAAGATAGTAAAGAAAATTCCCTGTTCTCTTCACTCGTTTTCCCTAAAATTAACATATACATTAAAATAGCAAAATTAACAGTGATACAACATTATTAAGTAAACTACAGACATTAATTGCATATCACCAATTATTTTACTAATATCCATTTTCTTGTTCCAGATCTAACCCAGGATCTCATAGTGCATTTAGATGTCCTGTCTTCATAGGGGGGTTCATCGCCATCTGTGACAGTTTTTTAGCCTTTCATTGCCTTTCCTGACTATGACACTTCTGAAGAATATTAGTCAGACATTTTGTAGAACATCCTCAGTCTGGGTTTGTTTGATGTGTTCTAAGAACTGGATTGACGTTATAAGATTTAGGAAAGAATACCACAGAGTTGTTGTGCCCTTCTTAGTGCATCATCTCAGGGACAAATTGGTGTTGATATGTCACTTGATTAAGGTAGTGTCTTCCAGGCTTCTCTACTATCAAGTCATTATTTTGCATTTGAATTAATAAGGTTTGGGGTTTTCCCTTATCGCTCCACTTTGGCACAAGATGAACTCTTCCAATCAGAGGTGGTTGTTGTTGTTGTTCTGGAAATTTCATATTCATTATTATTTCCAAGAGTTTCTCTCTTCTTCTTTTCTATTTTTATTGCTGCCCTTGATCAGTTCTGTATTGCTGGCTTGGTGGTATTCCTATGTACTAGATTTTCACTTTTCCACTTATTTTTCCCATCTCTCTCTCTCTCTGTCTCTCTCTCTCTCTCTCTCTCTCTCTCTCTCTTAGGTTTTTTATCTTTGTCTTGTCTATCTTCTTACTGAGATATGTCGTAAATGTAGAGTCCCAAAATCATTAATTTGTTCCTCAGTTATATCCATTTTGCTAAATAACCTATCATTATTCAACTATTATATATTTTATAACTAGATTTTCACTTTGTTCATTTTATGTTTTCCTGTTCTTGTTCTCTGTTTCTTGCCCACTTTTAGTATATTCATTAAATTTGTTTTAAAATCTTTGTCTATATATTCTACTATTTCTGCTTCTAATAGAGTTTTAATGCATTTTTCTTCATGCTGTTAAAAAATATAGCTATTCTTTTCAAATGTTCTATCACTTTGGCTAGTGAGCTCTTTTCCCTTGAGGACATTAGTTACTCCATCAGACATTAGTGTGGGAAAGGCAGAACCCCAGTCACAATTAGCCTAATTATCTCAGATAAATAAACCCTAGATAGGAGAAACTTAGGTGCTATTAAACCATGGTTGATCACCTTCTGCTCCACAAAACCACCACCTCGTTCAAGATTTTATTTTCTGTCAATCCAAAGGAAACCACAGTAAAATGAGACATTCCTTAGATAAAGTTGACTGTGGGATGAGAGGGGCTGGGAAAGGATTAGATGGTCGAGAATGCCTGAACTAGCGCTTGAGTTGTCGTAAGTATGGGACAGCCTCAATTTCCGAGAGCAATGATGGGAAGAAGCAAAAGCAAGGGCCAGCAGTTCTTACCTTCCGTCGCTGTGCTGGCTGGCCTGCCCCAAGTCAAAGCTATCACTCCATCCTATTCACAAAGTTCAAAAAGCTTCTTTAACTACAAAATACGTCTCATAGTTTTCACTTACACTCCAGTTTTCACTCTAGAGCAAATTCCTCAACCTCAGCACCCCTCGCATTTTGGACCAAATAATTTGTTGCTGTGTGGGCTGCTCTGTGTATTGTAGGATCCCTAAAGATTCCCTGGCTTGTGCCCACTGCATGCCAGCGGCACCCCTCCCCAGCTAAGACAACCATATCTCCAGGTATTGCCAGAGGTCCCTGAGGGCGGGAGAGAAAGGGATGTCATCCTTGCTGGAGAAGTGCCTTTGTGGTGGGTCTTCAGGGCACAAGCCTACACTCATGCTAGTTTAGTGTCTTGGTAGGAACCACCAAAGAGCACCCTCTGCTATGTAACTGCATCTGATAGGTCTCCAGTCAGCATTGCCTTCCAACCTCATTTTCCTTTTCCCAAAGCAAGAAGGTGAAAAAAATCAGCACTTCAATTAGACCTACAGTGATGTGGGGGACAACTAAGGGGACAAAGTACAGGGAGCGTAATTAATCACAGCCTTTGAGGACACGTGGCCCTGCCAGTGTGTGAAGGGCAGGGTGCTTCTCTGCCTGCTGATGGTGCAGAGGCCACGGGTCACTACCAGACTCCTCTGCCTCCCAGGCCCTGAAGCCGTTACAGGAGCCAAGAAACCTGTGCTGGACAGCTCGCGGCCTCCGCGGATGGGCGGTCTCATCTGAGCCATGCTCAGCTTCAGCTCCCCTGCATTTAACTGGTATGAAAGATTAAAAAGCAAATTACCAAAGCAACCACACAGAATCCACTGTCTGTGTCTCACTCCGGCTCCCAAGCAGTTTGATATTTACTGTCAGCTGGCATTTAATTACTCATCCAGATTTGGAGGCCATAATTGACAGAATGCTGAAGACGAATTCTTTAAAAGGACGCTTTCCCCATACAAGAACACTTGGACTGGGAGGTGACACCATCTCCTTGTTCCAAGGATCAGGGAGACAGACATCAGAACAGATTGAGTCCTTCTCCCTCACTCCTCCCTACTGTTCCCTAGTTGGTTCAGGTCCTCGTGACTGCTGGAGTTGGAGGGAAGGTGGGTGAGCACTCATTGAGACATGAGACATTTCCCCTTTCTAGTCACCAAATCCAGCCTCATTCCCGTTCTATAGAAAGTGCCCATAGCCTGGAGAGGGACTGGCCCTCATGGTAGAACTATCCAGCCAATAGAAACACATTTTGCCGAGGACAAAGGCAGAAACTCCAGAGGCAGTTTGAGGAACATCAGGGCACCACTGTTTAATTATGTCTCTGAAACATCACTGTGCGATGTAAAAGTCTCCACCTCACCCTTGCTACCCACACCTTGTTTCACTTCACACTGGTTTAACTTTCAAATCCTGCATCAACTACATCATGTCCCATTTAGTAATTTGAACATTTCAAAGTAGATTGGGCTCAGCAGCATAAAATACAGAAAAGAAGGCAATGCTGTTCTAAGGAAATATGGAAAAGACAGCAACAGATCAGTTATTTCTCTTTCTAATCAGTCATGGTTGCTGCACTGAAAACACAGAGATCTTAATGCAAAGGAAGGAGCTGGTAACACTCATGTCCCAGCTTGTTTTGTTTTGTTGTTTTTAATCAATAATACCTTTTTTTATTTTTCAAATATTTATTTTATTGTTTGAGAGAGGATGAGAGAGAGAGACCGTGTGCACGCTAAGTGTGGAGGGCCCAGAGCAGCCTCCACGGCTGTACATAATTAGTTGTGACATGGTTTCATTCCACACAGGTGGACACAGGCTGCACAGGGAAGGAACGGATCTGGGCAGGGGTGCTTCAAGCAAGAACGTTAGCAGCCGCCATCCCAAGGTTACCTGTGGTTACCAGTTGCATTGCACTTCAGCATATGGGGTTGCATGGGCCATCAGGGAATTGAGCCGCAGACCTCATGATTATAGGCAAACGCTCAACCACTCAGCTATCCCAGCACCCCCCAAAACTCGTAAGCAGAAGAAAGAAAATGTCACTGAGTATTGCCCATTTCAATTAGCAATTCATCAAGGTCAAGCACCAATCTGAGTCCGTATGCTTTTGTTTTCTGGGTTTTTTGTTTGTTTGTTTTTTGTTTTTTTCCTTAAACATTTGGACTCAAGAGAGAAACAAATGTTAAAAACTGATGGAAGGGAAAAGGCTGAGAGAAAAGCCTGACTCTGGAGGAACTGTCGGTTTTGAAACTTGTGCTCTCCACCGTGAGTTTGTCCTGGTCACGACCACCACTGTGCACTCAAATCTCCGAAGTCTTTTCTTTTCAACACGAGTATGCTGTAGGTGCTGCTGCAGTCATGTTTGAATCTGTACCAGGCCAAACTCTCCAGGCCTGGGTGAAATGGCCAGGTTGGAGCTTCATAAACTAGAATTGCATACAACACGCCCCCCTCTCCTACTCCCACATTCCTGGCGTTCTGTGGAGACAGGAGCCAACTGGGACTATTTTGATGTCCCACATAAGCGACAAGGAGATTGAGGTGTCAGCTGGGCTGGGGCTAGCACGGAGCCAGCTGCTCCGCGGAGGCCGCAGTCAGTGGTTCAAGGCCTGGATTCGCTGCATCAACTCTGACTGCACACTCGCCCAGCTGATGCCCCTGCCTCGATGTCTTGCACAGACCTCTTCTGAACGTGCTTTTCCCCAGAAACTGCCACGAGTGTGTCCTCCATTAAGACCTAGGAGTCCTAATGGGAGTTTACATCTAACTGACTGACTCCCTAGTTTAAGAAATTAGTAAAATCCCAAGTATCGTCACTTCTCTCAAAATCTCTGTGTTCACCTTGTCTGTTCATGCAGAGGTGATGGCAAGCACTCACTCCCTCTCTGGCTCATGTGTTACACTTAGACCTTCCAGCTTCTGGCTGGAAGCTCTTACTCACTCTTCCTACTCATGCCTAGTTTACAGGTGGTTCTCATTCTTGGTCATTGTGTTACCAGACTGGCATGTGGAAGGCCCCCTGGACTGTCAGATCTCAACAAAGACTATGCACTTAAAAAAAAAAAAATCATTAACAAATATCCATTTAAATAAGTACAATGTAAAATTTAAAATTTTTATTTTTTTTTAAATAAAACAAAGATACCTACAATCCCACTGTTAATAATATTCTGATGCGTTTCTTTTAAATACTTTTAAAATAAAATTTATTTTTGCTACATTATGATTATATAATATATTAATTTTGTACCCTGTATTATTTTTACTTAATATTTTGCAAGCATTTTCTCCATTAAGAAGTATTCAAAAGCTCCATTCTCAATTGAAACATACCACTCTTAAAGTAGGAGATAACAGGATAAACTCAGCAGGTTGAGCGTTTGCCTTGCAAACTGCAAGGTCCAGGGATGAAATCCTGACCCCGGCCAATGCAAACCCATGTGCTGAACTGCAGTACATCCCATTGGTAACCACTGGGATGGCACCATGGCAGATTCTCACCACCCATGCAGGAGGTCCCCAGTTCTGTTGCTGCCAAACCTGCGGCCCCATATCCACCTGTGTGGAGTAAAACTATGTCACAACTAATGATGTACAACTATGGAGACTGCTCTGGGCCCTCCCCTTTCTCTCTCTCATGTACCTTTTCTCAAACAATAAAATAGATCTTTTTAAAAATCATTTAGTCATTCTCCTATTGTTGGGCATTTAGGTGGTTCCATTTCTTTTTTTTTTTTCTTTTCATTGTGATGAATAACCTGGAATAAATTTCTTTGGACATAAATCTTTGACCTTATCATTGATTACATTCTCAGGTTTCTAAGAGGGGAATTATTGAGTCGATGGATATGAACATGTTAAAGTTCCTTTTAAAAAATGCCAAATTTATATTCAGAAAGGTTTCTTCAATTTATCCTCCCACCATGTATTATCTTCATTTTTTCAATCTTTAATATTTTGATAGTCCCCAAATTGTGTGCAGTCCAAGTTATTGATCTGCCTCTTTGTGATTCTTCCCACCATTCCAAAGCTAACAAAGAAGGCAGAAAACTATCTACATATTCTGCCTTTTTCCTTTATTTTTAAAGGTTTATTTTACTGTTTTTGACAGAGAGAGACACACAGACAGAGAGAGACAGAGAGAAGCGGGGAGGGCCCAGAGCAGTCTCCATAGTTTTACATCATCAGTTTTCAACATAGTTTCATTCCACAGGTGGGTGCAGGGCAGCTCAGGGTGGGAACCAGGCAGGGGGCTTCCCACCTGGGAGGCTTGCCTCCATGAGCCAGGGGCCTTCCACTTGAAAGGCTTATCCAAGCTGGGAGCCAAACTCGGAGCCTCCCACATGGGAAGCTCACCCCGGAGGGAACATTACTTGGGTGGGAAGCACACCTCAGTTCAGCATACAGGTCCGTGTGGGCTGGAATAGGACTTGATCCTTGAATCCTGGGGCTGCAACAGCCTGCTGAGCCATCCCGGTTTCCCCCTTTGTTTTGTTCAAGGATTCCCTCTCTGACATTGAACTCTATCATCTATGTGAGATGAGTGAAGGTGGAAGGGGAGTCTCTATGGGGTGGAGCCCCATTTCCCTAGTCCTTCGAGCTTTCTTGTGCAGGGCCCTCCTCTCTATCTTTCAGCCACTGAAGGCAGATGGCTTCTCCCATAGGTGCATGTGGAGAAGGAGTGGCTTTTCCCCTTGCCCTGTGTGAGTCTGCTCTCCCAGTGGGAGCTTTCATTCTGGTTTGCTCCCCCCCAGGTGCTGGCTCCCATGGAAAGACCTGAGGGCTTTAGTGCTGCCAGCGACTTAACGGGCAAACCTATTCAACCCAGGTGCAGAGTGGTAGCAAGCCCTGTTTTCTAACAGATCTAGACACACGTTTTCCACCCAGTCTTTACAGTAACCAGCATAATATTGTGGAATATATTGAGCTCTAGCTCTGATTCTACGTCCATCTCGTGACTCATTTTGAGGGCGGGCTGCATGGAGGAGGTTATGTAGCAAATCCCCCCAAATCATCAAAACTTAAATGGATTTTTTTAAATATAGCCTGACAATTTTTTTTTTTTACTAATAGTTCCCTTCCTCACTAATCCATAAGTCTTCCTTCATTTTATGTTCAATCTTTGAATATTTATATACTGAAGTCTAGATGAGTTAGTCTACTCTATGTTCTATTTATGATATTGATTTATTCTATTCTATACTACATAATATGATGATATTGATGACAGTTTCTCTTGATACTGATTCACAAATCAGTATCATATGGATTTATCATATGTCTTTTATTTGTGCTTTGAATGCTGCAATGATGATATTATTCATTTGAATTGTCATAGCAAAGCCCTTAGAAAAGCAGTTCCCAAGCGCACACATTAGAATCGGGAGCTTGTAAAAATAATAATACTTGGGTTGTACTCTCTACCACCAATGCAATCGGAATGTCTCGGGGTAGAAACAAGTCTTCATACATTTTTTGATGTCCACAAACAACTTCCTTGGGAGGAGACATTGATGCAGAGCCAAGAGACCAAGAACTGGAGGTTTTAATGCCAATTCCTTCACTGACCCCTCAGTCCTGACTTGCAGAACATGAGTCCATTAATATTTGATTGCTGGTTCCTACACTGAAAACATTTTCCATTAATAAAAGAATGTCTTTTCAATAGTTTGCCCCTCCCAAAAGAAATATAACAAATTATCTTTAGTTATAAACTTTGCTAGACCCAGACCTGGTCCCTGCTTTTCCAGGGGACTCTATTCTAGAGCAGACCATGGTAATGTAAACCAATCATAAACATAGGGTGCATCGCAAAAGGCTGATGCTTAAACCCATAAATTAAGAGCAAACCACTAAAGAATTACAGTATGCATTCATTTTACCAATTTAAAGAAGAATGACAAAGTTGGACTTTTTTTTTTTTTTTTTTTTTTTGGTTTACAACATTTGCAGAGTCTTCAACTTGGTCCAAACGACAGGGAAAAAAGCCTAGAATTTATATAGCATATTTTCTTAAGGCATCCTCTTTTCCACCCCCAGCCCCAAATGTGCATCTACAGTTTTAGCTTTCTGTGCCTCTCCATCATGGCATCCGTGTGGATCAAAACTGGCACAGCATCCTCAGACCCTGATGCTGGACTGGGTCTGAAGTGGCAGAAGTTTGCCACAATGCCCTAACACCCTCAGAGCTTCCCCACCCTCCGGGGCTTCCGGGGCTCAAAGAAGGACCCCAATCTGACATCTGTCTCTGAATCTTATCTAGACTGGCTGCAACTCAACAATCACCTCATTGTCATCCAAAAACATGCCCCAAGCTACCACTTCTGCCCTTCAAATAATCCCAGAACCCCAACACCCTGCCCACTGTGCAACTTTGGACTTGAACCCTCCTCCCTTTTCCTCCCACGCCCTCCCATACGGCCCCTCTTCCTTAAACTCAGGTTTCACCTCCCCTCCTTGTATGCCATTGAGCAGAGCTATAGCTGAGACAACCCCTACAGGGAACTCTATGTTAGTTCATGACTTTGCCCAAGGGCTTCTTGTTCTTGGGAGCTCCTGCTGCTCAGTTATAACTTTTCCTTTTGTACCTTGAGCTGTCCAGTGAGACAGCTGTCAGGACCTCTACATCCTGTTTCATTTCCAGCCAGCCTCTGCCTAAGCAGAGAACATCCAGAGTTGGGTCTGCATCCCTCCTTCTCCTGGTTCACAGCCTGTCCCCCAGCTAGTGAGCTGGTTTTCACTTACAGTTTCTAGAGTCACCCAACAACATGCTCCAGAGCTTCGGGCCTGTATCTTTGTCAGAGATCTTTCCCTGAATGTTCTAAGGTCCTTCATTCTAAAGATTCCAAAGCCAAATACTTTCACTTCCCCTGTTCCTCTAGCGTCTTTTCATGACCCTATTTAGACAGCTCCTTCAACCGTGGTCAGAGCCAAGTATTATAGCAATAACAACAACAGCAACAAGTGACAGTCCCACTTACGGGTCAAGCACCATGCTGGGTTCTTTACGTGGATCATCTCATTTAGCTCTGAGAGTCACCCTGCCAGGCGGGCAGTGCCTTCTCCACTTTCACAGATGCTCGGCTGAAGCTTAGACAAGCTAAGGACTTTGTTCCAGATTCCACGTGGAAGAATGCATAGACCCTGGTGCCTCACCTCTGCCGGGTGCTGAGTTCTCCATTACTCCCCTGGTGCCCCATGAGCACAGTGCATGAGCACTGCTGACAGTTCTCCAACACCCAGCTCACCCTCGATGGTTTAAACCACATACGTGTCCCTCCCTTTGCAGTATTTAGTGCAGGAACAGGCTGTTGTCGTGGGTTGGATTGTGTTCCCCAAAAAAAGATATTTTGAGGGGATGCCAGATAGCTCAACAAGTTGAGTGCCTGCCTTGCAACTACAAGGTCCAGGGGTTGAATCTAGCCCCACCCTGTGCAAACCCATATTCTGAACTGTGGCACAACTGGTAACCGCTGAGATGGCAGCAAAGGTCTTCACCTCCCATGTGGGAGGCCTCCAGTTTGGTTGCCCCCCCACTCCACACACACACACATTTCCACATCCCCCTTCCCTTCTGCTGATTGTGATAAAAGGAGCACATCACCACTGGTTGAGGCCGGTGACAGTCATGCAAACATGAGGGAGGCAATACATGGACAGGACTGACTCAAGAGGATGGCTAAGCAGTGGGCCAATGTTCCCAACTTCCCGCACTGAGTATCCCCACCTTGGAGCTTCTTGCCCTCATCTTGAACTCTTGCTCTTTGGTTTCAGCTGTGCTTGCAGCTGCAAGCATAATATCCCTATATTTAGAGGACTTAGAGGGATAACGTAGCCTGCCCAACCATGCACAGTTGATGTGTGACAGAGGTGAAATATGACCCCGATGCCATCGAACCCCAAAGTCAATGTTTTTATTCACTCTGCAGTATTGACCTAAACATAATGGAAGTCACATTTTGGCATCTGGGCTGCTCAGAGCAGTAGATCTTTGTTATTCCTACCTCCTCACCTCACTCTTCATATTTTCGTCTGTTCTTAGCTTTGTTCTCATAACCTGACTCTTGTGCAAATCCATATGCTATTCTCCTTCCTAACCCTGGCACTTGTCTTGAGACATAATACTTTCTGGCCCCATTCTTCTCAGGCCACTCTCGATCATCCACACCTCTGAGTAAGTCTCCCAGTGGGGTCTCAGTGCCATCTCTACCAGCCTTCATCTCTGCCAGGTCTACCCAGGACAGAAGGAATAAGGATCTTCCTCTACATTGTGTTGCATCATGTTTGCTCTCCACACTAGACTGCAGTCACCTTGAGGGCAGGTTCATACTGTCTTTGAGTCTTTTACTTCTGACTTGGGTTTTATGGCACTTGATAATCAAGGCAGTATCACATCATTTTGCCATATCATTCATTTCTCCTCAGTTTAGCCATTGTTTGGGTCCCTGCTCTGTGTGAAGCACTGTGTTAGGGTGACAAAGGTACTTGCCCACACTGAGCTAACTGTGTGGAGGAGAATAGACACACACACACAAAAATAAACAAAGAGAAGAAGGGAGGGAGAGGAGGAGGGAGGGAGGAAGGGTGCAAAGAGAAAGAGAAGAGAAGAAGAGAAAGGAGAGGAGGGATGGGGAGGGGAGGGAAGAGAAAAAAGAAAAGGAGAGCTGTGAATGCCAGGCTTGTTTAAGAAAAGAGAAACAGTTCCCTGCATTTGGTACATGGAGTTGGGAAAGGTAAAATGGGAGACACAAGCAAAACATCATAAGCCACGTTCATTTCTAAGGACTGTTGCCTAGTTATTATCATAGTAACATGTATGAAACACCCTCTGGTATTAGACATCACTCTTGCACTACAATACATATGGATCGAGTTTAGTTTTACCACCTGAAGGGGAATGAGTGCCCCAAAAATACTGGGCAGAAGTTAAACAAGTTAAGGGGCCAAAGCTGTCCCTCAGTCAGGGGGCTGCCTCCTTCCCCCACCCAAGTCCTATCCCAGTAAGTCAGTTGGTTCTGCTGATCTGGGAGAAAGACAGAAAATCTGCCTCTTGCCAAGGGCTTTGTATCAGTTCTGCTGGGCCCGGCCCAGCCCTGCTGAGCTGCAGAGCACCGGGCTACAAGAACCTTGTTGGAAGTGACTCCTTTGATGTTTTCAAAGGTCAGAGCACTTCTCTCCCCTTATGGAGTATCACTCGGCTGTAGGTAGAGAATGTTCCAGCCACTAAGAGAGCCAATTAGAGCCCATTAGAGCCCAACGAACCGTCCATGACACAGAAACTTCTCGTAGAACTTGCCAACTTCTTGCAAAAAAAAAAAAAAGTGTCATCTGGGCTACACACCAGTGTGGATGTGTCCCCATTGCAGAAACCACTGGTGGTATAGTCACTGTCCACTGGGCTGCACATTACAATCACCCAGGCATTACAATTATGCTTGATACCTATGCCCCACACCCAGAGAGTCCAATTCAGCTTGTCTGCGTTGGGGGTCCAGGTATTAGTATTATTTCAAATACTCCCAACTCTGAAAAAAAGGAGGTGGGGGGAATGTGTCTGAATTCACCCAAAGAGACAGCTGAGTGGCTCAGAAACTCAGGCTCTGCCCCTTCTTTCTCCTTGTAAACACATTTTCCTCCACGAGTTGGCACCTTCTTTTATTTCCATTAGGTTCTTATTTCATATTTTTTATTATTCACTCTAATTATCATTAACTCTTTTAGATACGTTCCTCATACATTTGCATTTTCATTCAATTCTCTTCTTTCTTAACCAAATATAACTCAGATATCTTGAACTAAGCAAGTGGACAAATTAAAAGCTTTTGGAAAACATTTTTATAAGATCGTTTTGAAAACTATTTTTTCCAGTCAATGGGAAACTGAGCCCATAACATCTAGAAGTAAATTGGCATCTTTTACAACTACAGGTGCATGCTTGTTATGAGTGTGCATATTTTCTTATATTTGTCTATCAATACTTATTTCCCACACATATGCCAACACAAACACACTTAATACACACATCTCCCATACCACAAAGTCTTGTACAAAATAGATATCCAATAGGAAATATTTTTTTTTCTATTTTATTTATTTATTTTTATTGTTTTTGACACAGAGAGAGAGAGATACAGAGATAGAGACAGAGAGAGAACTGAACCGGGGGAGCTCCCAGTTCAGCATGTGGGTCCGCACGGGCCGGGGCCGGGATTTGATCCTCGGTCCCCGGTGCTGCAAAGTGAGCGCTCAACCCACTGAGCCATCCCGGCTTCCCCAGGAAATAGTTCTTTTTTTTTAATTTAAATATTTATTTATTTATTTATATTGTTTTTTTGACAGAGATAGAGAGAGACACAGAGACAGAGACAGAGAGAGAACTGAACTGGGAGAGTTCCCAGTTCAGCATATGGTTCCACACGGGCCGGGGCCGGGATTCGATCCCTGGTCCCCGGTGCTGCAAAGTGAGCGCTTAACCCACTGAGCCATCCCGGCTTCCCCAGGAAATAATTCTTGAAGGAAGAAATGAGTGATTATGCACAGAAGCTAAAACTAAAAGATTTAAAAAAAAATGTATCTGCATAATATATATAAGGATATATAGCTTATAGATAAATACCACCTTATTTCCAGTTGGCATATGATAAGAGGACATTTGTCATAAATTTTAAATGTTTTATTCAATCAGTACATGTAAATAACTACTGTACGCATATACAAGAGATGAGTTGCAATTTTTTAAATGTTAGCATACCATATTGATGCTTTTAATCATGATTAAATAAAACTTTATTATTTTCTTATTATTAAGTGGGTGTTTCTGAGATGAATCATAAAACGTAAAGGAGGTTCATTAGACTATATGATGAGAAATGAAAGAATTACAACTTCCACAACAAATCGAGTTCCAGATCATAAGGGTAATGCCAAATGACATCAGAGACAATTGAATCCAATAATTGTGAAAGGTTTTGCATTGGCTTGTCAAGGCAGAACGCTTTTGCTAAACCAAACCTCAAGTAGAAAGCCACTACAGACATTCCTCACTTAATGACCTTTCTGTTTAAAGCCCACCCCAACTTCCTACCAGTTCTCCAGCACAAGAAACCCCCTTTCTCAGTCTTTGTCTCATTCCTATAGTCGATCAGTAGTCACTACACAGAGTTTGCAATCACATAAGACTACATATTTTGTTTATAAGTTTGGTGTCACATGATATCAATTGAAAAATACATATCTTATGACACCATGACACACAAGACATCCACCTTCGAACTCCTTGCTTATCGACCTATTTGTATAATGACCTAGTCATAGGAATGAAACTCAGTCATTAAGTGGGGAGTGTCTTATACATCACCAGTGCTCAGTTGTGCTGTTTGAAAGTGGGTAGAGGGGAAGCCAGGATGGCTCAGTGGGTTAAGAGCTCACTTTGCAGCCTCAGGGACGGAGGATTGAATCCCGGCCCTGGCCCATGAGGGCCCACATGCTGAAGTGGGGAGTGCCCCCAGTTTGGCTTTCACCGGAGTGAGACCCCAGCCCAGTTCCTGCCCTGTGCAGCCCCACGCCCACCTGTGGAATGAAAGTACCGTATGTGGAAAAACCAATGATGTGCAACTATGGAGACTGTTCTGGGCCCTCCCCCTTCTCTCTGTTTCTGACTCTGTCTGTGTGTGTGTGTGTGTGTCTCTCTCTCTCTGTCAAAAACAATAAAAACAACTCTTAAAAAAAAACAAGTGGGTAGAGGGGGCTCGGATCCCATAACACCATCCTTCCTCCACTCTGGAAAAGCAGTTTGGAAACCATTGATCTCGCTTAGTGATTCTTGATCCTAACCGCACATTAGCATTACTGGGGGGAAGGGCGGTAGTTACAAATATTAACTCTGCAGCGCACCCCAGAGATTCTGATTAGTTGGGCTGAATGGGGCTCCAGCACTGGTAATTTTCAAAAGTTCCCCTGGTGATTCTAATATGCAGCCCGGGAACCACTGATTACTGATCTAGTACAACTCCTCTAACACATGAGCATAGCTAAGACCCAGGGAGGTATAATTATGACACAGACCACACACTTAGTCACAGTATTGTCAAGACTAGAACCCCCTGCTCTTGAAATTCTAGTCCAATGATAGTCCTATGCTCCCAGGAGACCCTCAGGCAATGCTTGTTCTCTGAGGAAATGGAAGGATGCCCTCCAGAAGAGTCTGCTATTACCACAGCGATGGGGGAGAGGAGTACAATATAAATTTCCCAGGCACAGATATCCAACTTGTCCCCCAGGGTATATGAGGGTGGTCTCGAATGTATTGTTTCTCATTATGTTGACAATGGCTGGATTTTTTTCTGGATAGCCCTCATATGGTCATGAGCAGCAGCAATCGATCATTTCAAGTTCTGATTAGGAAAGAACAGTCAGCAAGCACAGCTTTAAGAAGATTGTCTGAGGAGAACAAGTAACTTTAGTCTCCACATTAGAGGGCTGTGTAACCTTTCAGTTTCCCTGGGCCACATCAGAAGAAGACTTGTCTTGGCACACACATAAAATACATTAACACTAACGATAGCTGATGAGCTATAAAAAATCTCATAATGTTTTAAGACAGTTTACAAATTTGTGTCAGGCGGCACTCAAAGCTGTCGTGAGCCGCATGGGGCCTGTAGCCCACAGGTTGGACAAGCTTGCTTTACAACAAACCAGTGAGGTAGAGAATCATTTGGATGAGGAAACATAGTCTTATCTTTTGAAGAATTACTAATTTGCCCAAAGTCATAGAACTTTAATTGAGCTCAGAATTAAACATGGGTCTGTCTGAGTTGAGTGCCTGAGTTTTTAACCATTAGAATATAAATAGGAAAACATAAAACTACTCAAGTTTAGGGGCCCTTAACTTGAACTCAGGGTCCTGAGAGCATAATCCCATCTTTACTTCATGAAATCTGGAGTGTCTCGAGCCAGGTTGCACACAGTTTTACCTTCAGAAAGGCCATCTTTTATCTAAAAAAATCTTTCACCTCCTTGAACAAAGCATTGCTATAAACGAGTGACATGAGCTTTCTTTGTTTTGTGTATTTATTTCTTTATTATTTGTTCTAGTTTTCTAGAAATCTATATTTTAACCCTAATTGTCTCCCTGTTGTAATGATTAAGGCATGACTCTGAGATTTACATTGCAAACACCATGAGGCCTTCAACGGGAGCAGATGAATTCTGAACTTGGCATGTTACAGCATTTATTGCTTCAGTTTTATGTCTTCCCAGTCCCGTTTTGGGTTAAATTTGTTAATACTGTTTTCAAGTTCTGAAAGAACAAGAGCAGGTGGAATTCAGGATCATGATTTTAGGCCCACATAGACTACCCACTAGATCAAAATTGAACTTTTTATTGCTAAAACAATATCTTTGAATGAAAAACAACTTATGGATCAGTGCCTTATATACGTTTTACTAATGAATATTTATAGGACCGCCCACAGGGTGTACAATTTCATACAAGCTACTCTATTTGGATAATGGTTATTTGGGAAAACCAGAAAGGGCTTTAGAAAAAGGCATGATGTAAGTAGAATTCATTTTTATCCCTCCCAAGGGGAAGTGATATCTGCAGTTTTTCAGTTTTGTTGTCTTAAAAGTTTTATTTCTTTTAGAAATAGTTACAACCTAGCCAGGTGAATATATCACCATAAATTCCTTTTAACTTTTTTCCTTACCGGAATAGCCCATAAAAGACAACAAAAGCCTGCAGAGGAGTCAGTGAGGGAATAAGATTGTCAATACAGTGTGCATATTTGAAAATAAAACAGCACAATCAGGTACAAAAAAGGGTCTGCATTAAAGTTAATAAAAATCAATCTAGAAGAAAGCAAACCACATTTTAGTGTCTGAGTAATCTTACCTTTCAATAATAAAACTTTTCACTTTATAGGGTTCTTTCCTTAGGGTTTGCCAACCAAGATCTGGAATGGGGTTGACAGCAGAAGCTAAGGGTCTGGGCACACTTCTCCAATTCACCTCCAAGGGCAGAGGTGGCCTCTGCTATGCAACAGGGTTCCTGCCATTGTCATTCATCAACCTTTTGGTCAGTAATGTAGACCAAGTATGGTTCTAACTATGAAATCAAGTATAATTCAGAGGAAATGAAAATTTTGCATAAAAAATGTTTGCATTAGGTAGTATTTGTTGCAAATAACAAAATGCACTTAATGGATGATGGCTGCATTATGTGAAGAGGTATCTTAAATACCCAAATGAAAAATAATAAATATGACCTATTTTTATTGAACTGATGTATCTTCATGTCTCTAAGAAGCCACTGATTGCAAAATATGCCATCAATTTAATAATTTTCCAGGGAAAGGGAAACGTACTACTACATTGAATATGCATATCAATTATAGGAAACATTGAACTTAGAAATGTTGAAACTCAGGGAAAATGTGTCATGGGCATAGAAGAAATAAAACAGAGAAAACTTAAATTTTTTATTAGCTTCAGGTATACAGAACAACATAATGATCAGACATTTACCTAACTCACAAAGTGATAACTTCAACATGTCTTCTACCCACTTGACACTACATAATTATTGACTGTATTCTTCACATTGCACTACACATCCGCATAACTACATTTTTACTTATAGTTGATATTCATTATTATTTTATATTAGTTTCAGGTGTACAGCATAGTGGTTAGAAATTTCTTTAATTTATAAAGTGATCCCCTCAATTTACCTAGTACCCATCTAACACTGTGCATAGTTATTACATTACTGACTTTATTCCCCATACTGTACTATACATTCCCCTGACTCTCCTGTAACTACCAATTTATACTTCTTAATCCCTTCACCTTTCTCACTCATCCCCTCAATCTCCCTCCCATCTAGTAACCAATTTGTTCTCTTTATCTACAGTTCTATTCCTGTTTTGTTTGCTTGTTTATTTTGTTCTTTACATTCACATATAAATTAGATCATATGGTATTTGTCTTTCTCAGTATGACATTCCTAAGGATGAAACCCTCTAGGTCGATTCATATGGTTGCAAATGGTAATATATTATTCTTTTTTATGGCAGAGTAATATGCCATTATTTACGTGTATACATGTATATATGTATATAAACACACATATATACACATGCATGTATATGCATGTTCATATATATGCATATGTGTATATTTCACAATTTTTTTTATCCAATCATCTGTTGATGGGCATTTCAGTTGTTTCCATATCTTGACTATTATAAATAGGGCTGCAATGAACACAGCAGTGTTTATATCTTTTTGAGTTAGTGGTTTGAATTTCTTTGGATAAATGTCCAGGAATGAAATTTCTGGGTTACAAAGTAGATCTAATTTTAATTTTTTGAGGAAACTTCATACTGTTTTCCATAGTGGCTGCACCAATTTGCAATACTGCCAACAGTGTACAAGGTTTCCCTTTTCTCCACATCCTTACCAACACTTGTTGTTTATTGATTCATTGATGATAACCATTCTGACAAGTATAAGGTGATACCTCATTGTGGTTTTAATTTGCATTTCTCTGATGATTAGTGACATTGAGCATTTTTTCATATGTCTGTTGGTTATCTGTTTGGAGAAAATTCTATTCAGGTCCTCTGTTCTTTTTTAATTAGATTGCTTATTTTTCTTTCTAATTTTTTTTTTTTTGGTCATTGAGTTGTATGAGTTTGGTATTTTGAATATTAGCCATTTATCAAATGTATCATTGGTGAATATCTTCTCCCACTGAGTTGGATGTCTTTTCATATTGGTAAAAGTTTTGCTGCGCAAAAACTTTTTAGATTGATATAGTCCAGTTTGTATATTTTTCTTTTGTTTTAGTTGCCGGTGGAGAGATATCAGTAATCTTGAGTTTAGGCCCTTGCTTTTTATCACTTTTAATATTTCATGCCAATCCCTTCTGGCCTGCAAAGTTTCTACTGAGAAATCAGTCTTATAGGAGCTTCTTCATCAGTAACTAGTTGTCTTTCTCTTGCTGTTTTTAGGATGCTCCTTTTGTATTTAATCTTTTCAATTTTAATTAAAATGGGTTTAGTGTGGGCATGTTTTGGTTCATCTTGTTTGTTGTTCTTTACCCTTCCTGGAATTTTATGTCTATTTCCTTCACCAGGTTAAGAAAGTTTTCAGTCATTACTTTTTCAAATAGGTTTTCAATCCCTTGCCCTCTCTCTTCTTCTCATACTCCTATGATGCAAATGATGCTAAGTTTTATGTTGTCCCAGATGTACCTTAAACTATGCTTGATTTTTTTTTTAATTCTCTTTTGTTTTTTTTGTTTTGATTGGGTGTTTTCTACTACCTTTTCTTCTAAATCACTGGTTCTATTCTCTGCATATCTAATCTGCTGTTGATACCTTGTAGTATATTTCTCATTTCAGTTATATTTTTTTATTTCTAACTGGTTCTTTTTCTATGGTTTCTATATCCTTTTTTTTTATTCTTACTATCTCTTTGTTGAACTTCATACTAAGTTTCCTAAGCATTCTTATAACCAGTGTTTTAAACTCTGTCTCTGGTAGATTCGTTGCCTCCATTTTATTTACTACATTTTTTCATGTAGAAGATGATACTTTTGTCTAAAATTGGTAGACCAAAAATTGGGGGTCATTTTGTACACAGGAGTAACCCACATGTTGATTTCTTTTCTTTTCTTTTTTCTTTTTTTTTATATATTTATTTATTTATTTAGTTTTGAGAGAGAGAGAGAGAGAGAGATACAGAGACAGAGAGAGAACTGAACTGGGAGAGCTCCCAGTTCAGCATATGGTTTTGCACGGGCCGGGGCCAGGATTCAATCCCCGGTCCCCGGCACTGCAAAGTGAGCACTTAACCCACTGAGCCATCCTGGCTTCCCCACATGTTGATTTCTTAATGTTGTGTTAGAAAAGTAGGGGTCATCTTATACATGAGGGTGTATTGTACAAAAAATATGGTAGTTCTTTTTTCGAGTGTTCTCTTATTCTCTTATTTGGGATATGTTTCTTTGTTTCCTAATTCTAGCTGCCTCTCTGTGTTTGTTTCTATGTATCCAGCAGGGCTGCTATGTCTCTTGGTCTTAGTAGAGTGGCTTTATGTAGTAGGTGTCCTATGGAACCCAGTGGTACAGTTTCCCTGTTCAACTCAGCCGGATGTTGCAAATGTGTTTCCGTGTGAGTTGTGTGTGCCCGTCTGTTGTAGTTGAGACTTTGTCGCAGTTTGGACATCATTGGAAGGGATTGACCCACAGGCAAATTGATTGTGAGGACTGGCTGTGACTAGAGTGGAGTATCTATTATACATGGGCTAACCTTATGGAGCAGGACTCACTTTAGCAGGGTTCCAGTGCCTCCACAGTCTGCCTTTTGGTTGTGCTATCCATAGAGGCTCTATTGAAAGCCAGCTACTAGGCAACTCTGTGAGGAATTTCATGGCAGACCAAGTTCAGCCACAGCCTGGGCCTTTACCAGGGCCACCTGGAATTAGCTAGAAGGCAATCGCATATGACAGCTACTTGCACTGAGTTTGCAGGTGCTTTGGGAGGTCAGGCTATAAACCAAGGCCAGCTACTGCTAGTAGCAGGCTTTAGGCTGCTCAGAGACAGGTACAAGGCATACAGGGGCCAGATGCTGTTTGTTCGGGGTTTGTGAACCTTTGGGAGATTTTAGAAAAGTCCACAGCATGAGCCAAGACAGGCCATTTGTATGAAAAACCCACTGGAAGCATCTTGCTGGGCCCACAGGTTAGATAAGGTAGAGTCTCAGGGAATTACCAGGGCAGGGAGAATTATGTTAGTCAGGTTGATGGGGACTCAAATATGGCAGCCATCTGTGTCTGCATACTAGGAGTGGGGAGGGCTCAACAAAGAAACAAGGGATTCTGCCAACACTTCTGTCTGAGGGAGTTTCCCCTCTAGCTCTTGCTCTGAAGCCAGACAATTCAGTTCCTCTCCAAATGTCCCTGACACCTTTTAAGCTATTGCCCCTGTGCTGGAACTCAGATCGAGTGAGTCCATCCATAAGTGAGTCCATGCATACGTCCTTTAAGAGTAAGGTGACCAGATTTTAACATTGGTAAAGCGGGACACCATTCACCGGGGGGTGAGGGGGTTCTTGATTAAAAATTTGGTCTATCTCCCGCCGTTCCCTAGCTTGTCGTTCATTCTTTCCAAAAATCAGGACTTTTTTAAAATGCTGCGGGATGCAGGACAAATTGTTAAAAATTGAGACTGTCCCATCAAAAGCGGGATGTCTGGTCACCTTATTTAAGAGCAATGCCTGCGACTCCAGCAGCTCTGTCTCACTCAGCCACAATCTTCCCTGGTTTTCACAGCCAGGAGTTTTGTGATTTCTCTTCCCAGCACTGAAAACCTGGGCTGGTGAGCCTGATGTGAGGTTAGGACCCCTCAATCCTTTGGAGGGAACTCCACAGCTGAGATATCTTTCCTGATTTCTAACAGCCACTCCTCTATACAGTACCAACCCATTCCATGTCTCTGCCTTCCCTACCAGTCTCAACTAGCTTTGTCTGTATACCCATAGTTGTAGGATTTCTGTTCAGCTAGACTTCAGGAAATTCTCAATGATGATCATCCTGTAGTTTAATTGTAATTCTGATGTGGTCGTGAGAGGAGGCAAGTAGAAACTTTTAATTTAAAATATTCTGCTGACCACTAGTAAGGAAAGATAAGTTTTTTAAAAGACTGCTACAGTAGATTTTTCATAACTGCACTTGAAAATCCTTCATGCATAGCTAAGATTGTCTTCAAACCAATTTATAAGTCAAGTTGAAAATCATTATGACTTGCTGGGTTAAATAGAGATACATATGTCCCAAAAGGACACAGGCCTGCAAAAGAAGACTTGGATCTCTGAAAGCTCCAGTGTATTCTAGAACAGGTAGCTTGCTATTACTCAATTAATCACTTATCTCTAGAGAAAGGCTACCTGCTTTTGCAGATTAAAACAAAACTGGCTACATTAATTATCCTTGGCCTATTGTGGATCTTAACTTCTTTCTAAATCCTTTGCTTAAAAAATGCACAGTGTCCATAAACTTCCATTAACTGAGTGTGCAGTCAGCAATTCCTTAGTGATCAGACTAGGGCTTTACAAGATTGCTAGAAGTAGATTGTGTTGTGGGAGTTTGGCTTTGATGGCTATGACTTGAAATCTTCCTGGGAGCTTATAAAATCCAGAGTTGGTGGTACATTTGCCTAATAGAGACATGCCCCATGGTGGTAGCACCTAGGGTTTGGGTGTGGGAAGAATAGCACTAGGGAACATCTGTCATACACCACAGAGCTTCCCAGCCAATATGGTGGCTTCAGTGTGTGTAAGCAAAGGACTGGGAAGGTACCCTTGTCAACACGATTAGTCCCATGACCTGAAAGAGAACAGAAAACCTTCAAAAGAGAAAAAGATGCTCTATCTGCTTATACACTCAGAATGGCAGGAAGACCCCCTCAAGCCTTTTTCAGTGATCAGTGTTCCTCACCTTCAACAAAAGCCAAGTATGTTTTGTAATCCATTCCCCATCTCTCTGCAGAGATTCTGTTCTGGTGGCTACAGAAGTAAGCAGGGATTCTCTTTCTGTCCAAATAAATGCTAATAAGTAAGTAGAACTATTTATTTATGTGAAAGACCCCACCACCACCAAAAAAAAAAACAAACAAAAAAAAACTCTACAAGTTTAGTAGTGATGATTTCAGAATTTGGATGTTTTGTTCATTAACAAGGGCTGGCTTTGTACTTTGCATCTAGTCTTCTTCTGAAGTCACATCTTACCATTTAGAGAAGGAGAATACCAAGACTGAGTGAATAGTGTAGCAAAGGCAAAAGAATGAAGACTGAGAGAACACCAGAAAGAGAGGAGCTGATCATAAATTTGGAACCTAGTGCAGATCCCAAAGGCAATGCCAGGATGTAATAGTGTAATGATCAGATCCCTTGACAGACCAGTGGGCCCTTTGCTTGGCGTCAAGAGTAAAGAAAACAGAAAATGAAGATAGCTTTTTACATGCAAGAGAAAACTTATTTTACTTCTTTTTTTTTCTTAATGTGCTTTGAAAATAACATAAGATACTTACAAAACAAATAAGAAAATTGAGCTGGTCATAAGAGCACCCTAACTATAAAGAAAACTCAAGCAGTTACTTCACTAGAAACCCCCTTTCCCATAGGCCAGTTAGTGTGGGCCTCCATAGTTTCATGCTTTGCCCTGTCAGAGGCCAAGATGTGCCCGGAAGATTACCTCAGCAGCCCCTATAGCCTTAGAAGACTTGGATTATACTCTTCCCACTGTTTTAGAAAGGGAACAGATGTCCCTTAAGCAATCTTTTTCCAAAGGACCTCAGAAAGTAACAGCTGCTGCAGGCTTCAGCCATGCCTTCCAGGCGCTTCTGAAGATGAGGGAATTTCCTTCCTTCCTTCAACACCCTCCCAAGTCCCCACCCACAGAGTTGAGCTTGCCTGGTCTTCTCCACACAGAGCGTGAGGACAGATCTGATATACATAAATCAACATATTACTCATTTTCTAGCAGTGCCTTTGACAGCTGTTACACGAGCACATTGTTAGAAACTGTCAAGCAGTGATACACAGTGCCTTTTACAACATATGTTGACTTTTATCTAATGTAGTTCCATAATTAGCTCCAGGGAACATGAATCCAGGCATCCACCTGGCTCTATGATCTCAGTTAACCTTTGATTTCTTCTGAGGAAAGTTAGCGGGGGGAGGGGGGGTGCGGGGCAGGGCGGGGGTAGAGACCCAGGCAGCTAGGCCCCAGGACTCAGAGAAAATCAGCCAGCATGTGAGCTGGATAGGGTAGATAGAGCACACTTCTTACACCTTCTTGCCTGCTGCCCATAAAAAGACATGTCAGCAATCAGAGGCCAAGGGGCCTGGAGCGCCGCTCAGGTAGTTGAGGCCCCCAGGCTTGGAAGAGTTTTGAAATCATGACTGGAAAATTCCCCTTGGAACCTGGGCCATTCAATATTAAAGAACTTGAAAGAAAAAGTGAAGCCTTGCTTCAGACATTATCTGTGGTTTTCTCCTGTCTTTCTCTTTAAGAAAAAAACAAAACAAAACTTTCAAACTACACATGGCAATTAACAACAGAGTTCAGTGGGTTGCTTAGTAAGGTGGTATAAGGAACAGAATGTGGGTTTAGAGTAAGAGGATCTGGACTCAAATTCTACCTCCTTCATTTGCCAACAGACCTTGCAATTTGTCAGGGCCTCCACTTTTTCAGCTTCAAATAAAAATAAGGGCAGCAGGTGCTATGTCACTGTCATTAAAGCCAGGAGATGTTCTCCATGGCTCCTCCAGTACCATGGACAGTGTCTAGATCAAGAAATATTTTTAATGATCAATTCATACACACTGTATTCTAAGGAAGACCAAATGAGATGATATATAAAGATTTAAAGGACACAAAACCTGTGTCCAAATCTGATTAAACTCTATGCCTGGCTTTAAGGAGCCAAGTTAAAGATAGATTTCCAATTATCTTAGAAGCAATGGTGGACCAGAATAAACCTGAGAAAATCCAAAAGGCATAAATTAGACAAAAGGTATGAGAGCTTTCTAAATAATTATTTCATATAATTGACAACAAGCATTTCTCATATAGATAGACCCTGAGTTAAAAATGCAGGAAATAAATTTCCAAGGGGATCTTCTCCAGACAACACTCTACCTCTGTCCTGGTCCCCTCAGTTACAGATCCTGTCTCATTCATGAGCATCAGTACTGTCTTTCTTCCTCCATGAGCATTGCCTCATGACTACAGTGACAGAGCAACTGTGGGAATTCACAACCATGGAAGCAATGTACCTGTCTTGAAAGAATACATTTGGCTAGCCCCAGGGCTATAATGAAGAAAGAATGCTGTCCTTGCCCTCAGGGAGCTAATGGTCCAATGAAAAAGAGAGTCCAGAAAAGCAACAGTATAGTAAGGGCTACAGGTAGACGTACAGAGTTAATAAAAATAAAAGAGAGAGAGAGAGAGATGAGGCAACGGCAGGATCCCAAAGAACAGACATTTAGGGTAGGGGCAACATAAGACTCCAAAGTAGGAAGAAAACTAGGAAATAAAAATATCATAGACACCCACAAAGAAGAAAATTGCAAGAACGATTTCTTCCTTAATGGTATTAGATACTATGGAAAGTTCAAGTAAGATAAAAACTGAAAACAAAATTAATTCATTGGATTTAGCTATGATTCAACTAGCTATGAGTGTATGATTTTATTGAGATATGTGAAAAATTAAGTAGCATTATAATGAAAGCTCAAATGGTAAAAACTATAAATGCTATAGGAGCTTGTTAAATAGAGGAAAGGATCTTTCAGGGCCAAGTTTAAGAAGAGATTCGTTTAGGAGGTATAAATTAAGATCCTTGAAAGATTAGTAGAATTTGGAGGGGAAAAGAGTGGAGCTAGAGTTTACAATGAGTGGCAATGGTCTAAGTAAAACACTGGGCTACATATGTTCCAGGCCTTTCCTAGGGCCAGAACAGAGGTTTTGTGGAAGATGAGGCTGGGAAGAAGTTTGAGGTCAGACTCTCAAAGAAAGGAAAAATGACTTAATTTCCAGATTCCCAGTTAATTCCATAAGCATTGGGGCAGGTCTAACAGACAAACTTGGAGACTGAAGAACAGTGCAACAGCAGCACATTGGGTAGATTGGAGAAGAGAGAAGAATCTATCTAAGAAACTACAGTACAGAAAAAGGATTAAGGCTTAAAGTAAATTGGCATACACAAAGGATTACTCCTTCATTTATAAAAGCAATATTTTTCTTTTAAAAGAAACAAGAAACCATTTCTCCTCTAACATGGCATGGAGCAGTTCTCCTTGTCCCTTTGACCGGTATGTGGGATATCTTTAGTTTAGGAACACAGGCTCTCTGGGATAACAGGATAGCTCAGCAGTTGAGTGCTTGCCTCGCAATCATTAGGTCTGGGGTTCGATTTTCAGTCCCGGCCCATGCAACCCCATGTTCTGAACTGAACAACTGGTAACTGCAGAAATGGCTTGGCCATGAAGGTTCTCCCCTCCCTTGTGGGAGGCCCCCATTTAGTTCCCACCCCACGCAGCCCCACATCTTCCTATGTAGAATAAAGCTGTCGCAACTAATGATGTACAACTATGGAGACTGCTCTGGGCCCTTCTCTCTCTCTCTCTCTCTCTCTCTCTCTCTCTTTCTCTCTCTCACACACACACACACACACACACACACACACACACACACACATCTCTTCTTAAAAAATAAAATAAACCTTAAAAAAAAAAGAGTACAAGCTCTAGAATTATATAGAGCTTGGACAAAGACCAAACCAATGACTCCTCATTCACAAGACCTTATTATGTTGCTTAACTCTTCTGCGCTTCAGTTTCCTCATCTGTAAAATGGAGAAGTTAATAGTATCTATTCCAGGGCTTTAACTATGTTAGAAGACGTAATGTATTTAAATGCCTCATAAAGAATAAGAATATATGTTATATCATACTGTTTTATTATTAAAGAATATTGTGCAACAGGTCAGAGAAATAAATGCAAATAAGGAGTTTATAAAATAAATACCTCAAGACATACCAGTCAATAAACATATAAAAAATGATTTAACCTTAGACATTCAAAAATTAAGTGATCTAATAGTTAAGAAGCGAACAAGCTGACAATACCAAGTGTACTAGGCAATCGACGATGGTTTTCCAAGATACCTAATATCCGATGTACATATCCCTCCTCTTGAATGTGAGCAGAACCTATGACTACGGTATCAGTCCTGTAACTGGATTAAAAATTCATTGACTTTTAGTTCATCAAAGGGGAGCTCATCGTAAGTGGGCCTGACCTACCTAATCAGAGGTGCCTTTAGAAGAAGATGAAGTGGCAGAGAAGCCAACTCCCATTGACCTTCAAATGCAGCCTCAATGCCTCCTACAGCTGCAGTGAAATGAATTCCACAGACAGCCTGGGGAGCTTGGAAAAGAACGCAAGACTCAGATGAGACCCCAGCCCAGGCCCACACCTGGATATGTGTCTGTGGGACCCTGTGGGATACCTGACATGGCACTGAGCACAGGACTCCAGAAATTTGTGCCCAGACTCTGGCTCATGCACACTATCAGGTCATAAATTTAACTTGTTTGAAGCCAACCAGTTTGTGGCAATTTGTGATATAGCAATAGAAAACTAATATACCAATTGCTGGCGGCTAAAATGTAGAGAATTAAGGAACCTTACCTATGTCTATGAGCATATATTGGGATTCCATTTGGAAAGCAATTTGATGTTATCCAGGAAGGCTGAAGATGCATATTGACTGTATTTGCTCAGTTTTGTGGTTTGGTATGTATCCTGGATAAATCCTGCCAGTTGTATTTGCACAATAATGTTCATAGCAGTGTGGTTTAAATAGCCAAACATTGCAAATCACCTAAATTAAATGTTAATTGTGATTAGAATAAATAAATCATGGTATATTCAGAAAAAAGAATACTAATCAGCAATAAAAATGAACACAGCAATGAAAATAACAGTTACGTGAATCTCAAAAACATAATATTGTGTAAAGAAGCAAGATGCAAAAAGGTACACATATTCCATTTCCATATGGTTTACAAACAGGCAAAACTAGACTGTTCCTATTTAGGAAGACATACAGTGGTATTAAAACTAGACTGCTTTTAGAGGCAAGAAAATAATTTTTGTCAACTTCAGAATAGTGATTTCCTTCCCTTGGGCAAAAGAAGGGAATTGTATACAGAGATGGGAAAGTGGAATTTTGGGGGATGTGGCAAAGGATTTCCTTTTACCCTGCTTTTGCCTCATCATTTTTAAGGACTACACACATAAAGTCTATGTACTGCTCTGTATGAAGGCTGTGTTTCATGGCAAAAAAGAGGGGGCACTGAACACCTCTGAGTGGCGGATCTTAACACCATTCAGAATGATGACTTAGCCCAAGATTTGGAGGTTTCTCTGACAGAGGAAGACTAAAAAGCATGCCCTGGCCTCAGGGACATTGGTTCAGGGTATGTCCCCTGCCCCCACCACATGCCACCCCTGCGGAGCCCTCAGCCTGACACCTATCTTGGGCTCAGCAGGTGCAGCCGGGAGGAGGGAGCCATCAGGAGCCGTCACTGGCAGCAGCCTAATAATAAGATTCACTTCCCTGAGACTCCCAGGACACAACCAGGGAGCCTGGAGAATGCTAATGCTGCCTGCTGGGGCCCCGGGGGCGGGTTACTTATTTTTATTTTGTAAGGTCAATAGCTTCAGGTTTGTGCATGTAGTAGAGGAGGAGCCATGGCAAAAAGAGAGGCTGCCTCTGTTCTAAGCCTGAAAGAAAAAAACACACAGACAAAATGAAGACATTTGTTCCCTATTCGTGTCTGAATCCTCTTTTCTACAACCTGCCTGAAGTGGCCAGGGGCAGAGTCGAGACCTGTTGGCTCTCCAGAGCTTAGAGTCAGGAAAGCCTGAGACATAAGATTTACACTGAGAACATAGGGGCTTCCCCGGTTCTTTCTTTGCTCCAGCTCTTCCAGAATCATCATCATCATCATCATCGTCATCATCATCATCATCTTAGTTTCCTATTGTTGTGGAACAAATTACCATGCCGAGTAGCTTAAAATAACATAAATTTAGTATCTCAAAGTTCCTGTGGGCCAGAAGTCTGGGGAGGACATAGCTGAATTTTCCAATCGGGCTCTGACCATGTGAAATCTGGGTGCTAATCAGGGCCGTGGTTTTCATCTGAGGCTGAGTGGGATCAACTGTAGAGCTCAGCTGGGCTGTTGGCAGCACTCAGTTCCTGGGCATTGTACAACTGGGACCCCCGTTTTCTTGCTAGTGGTCTTCTGGGGATCACCTTCAGCTCCCACAGGCTTCCCACATTCTTTATCACATGGCCATCTCTATTTTCAAAATCAGCAACAAAGAATTTCTTGTGTGTATAATTTCCCCATGCTTTGAATCTTTGACTTCAGTGTGTGTGTGACCAGACAGAGTATAAACTCTGCTTCTGCAATGCTCAAGCAAGTAGGCCAAACCAACATGGATAAACTCCCTATCTCTAGGTCAACTGATTTGAGACCTCAATTACATCTGCAACCCCTTCGCACCAATACCTAGATTAATGTTTGAATAACTAGGACAATGTAGAGGTCCACCAGGGGCCAGGAATCTTGGGAGATCGCCTTAGAATTCTGTCTACCACAACCATCAATTGCTAGTATTGTTATTCTAAGCAAAGAGTTTCCAGGGCATAAACAAAGCAATGTGTCCAAAGAGATAAGGAATGTCAAGAAATGCTTGCAAAAGGGACATTTAGTAGTTATTTGAGTTGTAGTACACCCTGGAATTGGGAATAATGGCTTTTATGTATTCGTTCATCAACAAACATGTCAGGTGCTATGGGAGGTCCATAGATAAATAAAACAGTGAAACTTCCATGAGAGTTCTTTAAAATAAAAAAGAGGAACCATAAAGGACTCCAAGTAGTTAAAGCAATCTTGGAAAGAACAAAGTGGGAGGCAACACACTGCCTGATTTCAAACCATACTTCAAAGCTATAGTAACCAAATAATTACGGAGCTGGAATAAAAATAGACATAGAGGCCAATGGAATAGAATTGAGAGCCCAGAAATAAATCCCAACATATATGATCTACTAATATTTGACAAAGGAGCCAAGAATATTCAATGGAGAAAAAATAGTCTCTTCAATAACTGGTATTGAGGGATGCCAGGACAGCTCAGGGGTAGAGTGCTTGCCTTGTGTTCATGAGATCTGGGGTTCAATTCCCAGCCCCAGTCCATTCAAACCCTGTATGCTGAACTATGGCCCAGCTAGTAACCACCAAGAAGGCTCAGTGGTGAAGGTTCTCGCCTGCCATACAGGAGGCCCCTGGTTCAGTTTCTGCCTCGGGAGGCCCCACATTTACCTGTATGGATTGAAACCATGTCACAACTAACGATGGACAACTATGGAGACTGCTCTGGGCCCTCACCCTTCTCTCTCTCTCTCTCTCTCTCTCTCTCTCTCTCTCTCTCTCTCTCTGTCAAACAATAAAATAAATCTTTAAAAATAAAAACTCATATTCCTTCTAAATAAATAAATAAATGGTATTGAGAAAACTGGACAACCATATACAGAAAAATAAAATAGGGCCTTTATTTTATATCACTCACAGAGATTAACTGGAAATGTATTAAAGATTTAAATGTGTTACCTGAAATCATAAAACACCTAGAAGAAAACATGAGGAGGGGGAGACTCCTTGACATAGGTCTTAGCAATGATTTTTTTGGATATGATACCTAAAGCACAAACGACAAAGGCAAAAATAAATAAATGGGACTATATCAAACTAAAAGGCTTGTGCACAACAACAACAAAAAAACCCAACAAAATGAAAAGGTGATGCATAGAATAAGAGAAAACATTTAGAAATCATTTATCTGAGAAGGGTTCAGTATCCAAAATACATAAAGAAATCATACAAATTCATAACAAAAAAAATAATGATCAGATTTAAACATGGGCAGAGAAACTGAATAGACATTTTTCCAAAGAAAACATAAATGGTCAGCAGACACATGAAAAGATGCTCAGCATTACTAATCACCAGGGAAATGCAAATCAAAGCCACAGTGAGATATCACCTCACACCTGTCAGAACGGCTATTATTTAAAAGACAAGAGATAACAGTGTTGGAGAGGATAACAAGAAGGAACCGTTGTATACTGTTGGTGGGAATGTAAATTTGGGTAGCCACTACGAAAAACAGTACAAAATTCCTCAAAAAAAATTAAAATGGAATTACCATATGACTCAGTAATTCCACTTCTTGATATATTAATATATCCAAAGGAAACAAAAACAGAATATCAAAGTGATACATGCACTCTCATGTTCATTGCATTATTGTTCACAAAATGACCTAATTGTCCGTCAATGGCTGAATGAATAAAGAAGTTGTGATATGTATGTATATAATGGAATCTTTTCCAGACATGAGAAGGAATAAAACTGCCTTTTTGCAACAACATGATGGTCCCTGAGGACATTATATTAAGTAAAGTAAGTCAAACGGAGAAAGACAAAAACTGTATGATATCTTATATGTGGGATCTAAAAGTGCTGAACTTGTAAAAACAGAGAGTAGAATGGTAGTTTACCAGGGGCTAGAAATGTGGGAAATGGGAAGATGTTGGTCAAAGGGTACAAATTTCTAGTTAGAAGATGAGTAAGTTCTGTGAATTTAATGCCCAGCATTGTGACTATAGATAACAATACTGTACTATACACTTGAAAGTTGCTAAGAGAATAGATCTTAAATGTTCTCAGCACACACACAAAAGGAATAGTAATTATGTGACAGGATGCACATATTGGCTAACACTGTGGAAGTAATCATATTGCAATATATAAGTGTATAAAATCAACATATTTTATACCTTAAAACTGCACAATGTTATATGTTAATTATATCTCAATAAGTTGAAAAAGGAAAAAGATGCACAAAACTATACTATCCATTTAACAAGCATACAATTGGCACTTACTAGGAGGCAAGTGCTAGATCTCAAGGATATTGTGGTGAATGACTCTAAAAGGTACACAGTACAATGCTATAAGTTACAGCACAAAAAACGTAAGTCTTATGGGATTCAGAGTGAAAGGGGATCTTGTAAGACAGGAGAATATGGTAAAGTAGGACCCTTACAGAAGAGGACACAATGGGATGTGCTTTATTGTAAGAAGAGAAACTGGGACTATGCAGGGAATGGGTATACTAGCTGGAGAAACTGGCCTGAAGAGAATTCCAAAGGTGAGGAATAGCAGAGTACCTGGGTAACAACACACAGGGCTGTCCAGAAAAAATCCAGCCATAAATTCCTCTATTTTTCATATCACGTGGCTGGATACTTTCTGGACCATCTTTTGGTAGATGACAAGTGATATGAAGCGACATTATGAAAGATAAGAATATAAGGAAATTTGGGGAAAGATTCTGAAGCCTCTTAAAGGACAATGGAAACTTACCTTGTTAAGATATGACACCCAAAGTTTCGCTCTGAGACCAGCTTAGTAACAGCATTCACTCATTTCTTCAGTATTGATTGAAAACGCAGTGAAAGTATGTGACAGGCACTGTTTTAGGTGCTGGGGATACAAACTTACTTTTTATTCTAGGGGAGGAGACAACAATAAATAAGAAAATTAATAAGATAATTTCAAAGAATGACAAGCATTATGAAGAGAACATAAAACAAGACACAAGTTGGTAGAGTCAGAGAAGCCTTCACTAAACAAGTGGTATTGGAGCCAAGACTCATGCCATAGGAGGAAGCAAGCGCTGCAGAGATCTGGGGGGTGGCTTCCAGGTCGAAGGAACCAGAAGAGGTCCTGGTGTGCACTCCTGCTTGTCACATCTGAGCAAAAGAGCAAGTGATCAGTCAGTGTGAGTGACGGGGACAGTGGAGGAATGGTGTCAGGGAAGTCAGAGGCTCAGATTACATGGAACTTTGAAGTCTAGGGACAGCAGTTTGGATTTTATGCTAAATGCAATGAGAAGCTACTGGAAGTTTCTAAGTAAAGCAGATCGATGATATCATCTGATTTGTATTTTTAAAAGATCATTCAGGCTGAGATGGCGAATCATAGAGAGCATGAGGGAGGCTATTATGATCATCCTAACGAGAAGTCAAGTTCCCTAAGACCAGGGGTGTAAGCTGTGGTTGGTGTGGGATTTTGTTTTAGAGGTGAAGGCAAAAAGTCTGGCTGATAGATTGTATGAGGGTCTGAGGGAAAGGGAACCCCAAAATTTGAGAGAGAAGAGCCTGGAGCAGGAGGACCAGGTAAGAAAGAGCCTTTTGCAAATAGGGTAGGAGAGCAGAAATGAGGGGCTGGGTGAGGAATAGCAGCAAGAAGAGAGGAGGGGACCCAAAAGGAAGGTTCCTGATGGTAGAATCGATGGGGCTAAAAGAAGGACTATATGTGAAGGTTACAGAAGAAAGCAAAGATGACTTGAATTGTTTTCAGCTTGGATCATGGAGGAACAGAAACAGGAAGTTCGAAAACAACATATAAGAAGAAAATACGAGATCGTTTCTATACATCTGGCCTTGCATGTGACAGGTTCCTTGTATATAAGAAGGAAACATTATCATGGGACTTAGTGAGCCACGTGAAGCTAAGTCAGAAGGTGATCCCCAAAGTCTAGCACCAAATCAACTTGTAGCTGCATGGGCAGCACGTAAGCTCATCTTATCAGGACCTCATTTTACTCCCCAACTTACCCCATCCAGCACACAAGTGACACTATCTGTGGACCTTTATTGCAGACCCAGGTTCATTGCAATTCCTGGCTGACCGTAACAGGCCAGCGAATAAAGAGTGACCTCCGGCCCACCATCTTTTGGGATTGAGAACTGACCTGTTCTCTGGGCCCACCACACCCCAGAACCCCTTTGTGCTTCTGCATGCATGCTGTTGATCCCTTCTGCTTAATTGTTACATAGCCAGATATGCTAAGAATGAATTCTGAGAACACACGTAGCTTTTTCTACATCCAAGGCATTGTACTCTTCCCTTCCTGCATCAGTCCGGACCACAAAGCCTGCCTACATTCTCACACATGCTGTTTCATATCCTGGATTCCAGACTATCTCTCAAATTCAGCACCCACTGGGCTCCTGACAACTCCTTAAGTAGGACGGGGTCCCTTTGTCACAGCATGCATCCACTGGCAAGGTGTTACATTCTCTAGAAAGATTTTCTAACATCAACTACTACCTCCCTTGACATCTAATTCCCAGTTACCTAGCCTCCATTCTTGCTATTCTCCTTTCTCTTCATCCCCACTAGTTTGGTTAAGATCTTTATACGCTGTGAACTCTAGTCCATTCACCTACATTATTTCAGACCTGGCCAAGCCATAAGCATTTTAAGGATTCGTGTAAACAAGGTCAGGAGCCCTGTGTGGTGATTCAGAGCATGGAGGCAACCAGTATTCCTCACTAGCAAGTCACATAGCAAGTCGTGTGACCCACTATTCCATGTTGGCTCTATGACCGTATCTGACATTCCATGCATTTCCTGTTAATCCCTTCATCTCCTCAGTGCCTCACATTCAGCTCATCCAAAGCTGAGCTCATCATTTTCACCACTAAATCTCTCTCCCTGACCCTCTTGTGTCTACCTCATGCTGACCCTACCACACATCCTATACATACCCACAAACAGACACACACTTTTTGTTAACTTTTGGATCTCTATATTCATAGTAAAGACTGTTGTAACAAATAGGATCTCGGGAAAGCTGGGAAGGCTCAGTGGGTTAAGGGCTTGCTTTGAAGCCCCAGGGACCAAGGATCAAATCCCGGTCCCAGCCCATGGGGACCCATATGCTGAACCTTGGTGTGTGCCCCCAGTTCAGTTCTTGCCAGGGCCTATGTGGGAGGCTCCAGGCCCAGTTCCTGCCTTGCACAGCCCCATGCCCACCTGTGGAGTGAAACTATATGGAAAACTAATGCTGTCAACTATGGAGACTGCTCTGGGCCCTCCCCTTTCTCTCTGTCTCTGTCTGTCAAAAA
>PVKE010014589.1:0-34704 GCA_004027555.1 Craseonycteris thonglongyai | reverse complement strand
CTCCATTATAATTTAGCTCCATCCCAGCAACTCCCACCCAGAGGACAAGTTCAAAGTTCTTCTGCTATCAATCTCTCCTGGAGTCCACCTGATTCTCCCAATGCCCACTGGCTTACTTACAGTTTATTGAGGGACGGTTTTGAAATCTACACAACCGAAGATCAATACCCATACAGTGAGTTTAAAGGTTTGGTGATGGAAAGATATAATATTCTGAGGATTGATACATTAGTTAAGTTCTTTGACAGTCAGGATAAATGTTGTTGTGGTTTTCTCTGTAGCACAGAGTGTTTCAAGCAGAGAGAGAATCACAAATCTCAATAGTAATCAAAGGAATGCAATAAAAAAATGAGATGCTTCTTATTTGATAAGCTTTAAGGGCTTATCAAATTCCTAAAAAAAGAAAAAGGAAAAAGACCTTATTCAGAACTAATGAGGATGTGAAGGAGCTGAAACTGACATAAACTGCCAGCATATTTGTATGGGTTCATTGGTATGACTTTTCATGCAGGATACATTGTTCAAATGTATGGAAAGCCTTATGCTTCTGGATATTATGCAACTCAGCACATAGTTTCAGAAAATTTGTCTTAAATGAATAGTCATAAACGTACACAAAAACAACAGAATGGGTTCAAACCACCCTGCTTATGATAGGAAAATATTGGAAAACTTCAGACATTCAAAAATCTTTTGATGAATTATGGTACATGGCATAATATAATCCTAGTACATTGTTAAGTAAATTGTAGAAAATGATTACCTTAAAATGATATCTTAGTTTACATATTAATGAGTGAAAAACTATTCATGATTTATGGTTTAAGGCAGTTAAGGTATTAAAAATATATGAATTACATTTTAACTCAAAAATATGCAAAATCACTGGAAGATTTACTACCCATTGATCTGTAGTTTTCTCTGGGTGTGAGGATTTCAGAAAATTTACCAAATATTTATATTATTATGTATAGAATCAACTTTTTGAATTCTCAGGTTAAAGTGGATAGAACAGAGCATGATCTTAAATTGAAAGAGGAAGGATGTAAACAGTAAACACCATCTTTGCCTCTATAACATTTAAGAGGATTTTAAAGGAGCTTGTAGAAATCAAGCTGTTGGGACACATTGTCTTTAAAAATATTTACTCAAATGTTTTAGATATAGTTTCCCTAAAGGCAGAATGAAGAAATAGAAAATGTTTCCTTCTTCCAGCTCTGTCTTCTCTGATAGTGGCTTCTAGTTATGTTTAGCCACAGGCTAGTTTAAGAAACCAGTTTAAGAAACATTGGAACATTGATGCCAATTCAAGTTTCCATTTTGTTTTCTTTGTTTAATGCCCAATTTTCTAAATGTAAGTTTAACAGACTTAATTAGTTAGAAAAGCATATAAAGCTACGTAGAGACACCAAAGTCCCATCATCTTCCTCAAAATGACTAGGAGGATGACTTATTTTAACATTTTGATGGAATTTAAAACTTCTGCATAGCATGCAGTTTTATTTTGTATATATTTTCATAGGTATTCTGTTTTCCCACAGAACTTTGCACTAGTTCTGTATACCTGTAGCTACATTGCAATGTCCAGCATTTCCATCTAATTCTCAGTGTCTCTTTGCACCACAAGTCTCCCCTGAAGTTAATGGGAACCCTGAACCATGATGCAGATTGCAGAGGGAAATGAACATCTGTCTGCATCTGCCATGTTGGCAACTCATCCTAAAAACCAGCTCCTAGGATGTTTATTTTTTTCCAACTACCAGCATGATCCAGGTGTCCTGAAACTTAAACTTTTGTGATAGGGGTAGAGAGAGCTATAAAAATATTAAAAATGATTTTGAAGATGAGAGTGCCACTGGTGGAATTATTTCTGAAGGGGTGAGTTAGGGTCCCCCTATTTTCCATACAGCTTAATTCAATAACAATAAAAAAAAGTTCAGTTATATTTTTCAGTCCAGAGCTCTGTTTTCCATAGCAACATATTGTGATTTATTTTATAGAACATTACATGTGAGTATAACCCTGTGGCTCTTTTTCATGATTGTGCTAATATAGAATCCAAATAGCCATTTCTTACATAATAAATGTGTGCTTATTCACTAATCAGACACTTGTATAATCCTATTAAACGAGGCATTATTTCATAAAACCTTATTTTTCATTAAGAAAATGCTACTTCTGGCATTTCTTGACAATCACTGTAATTAATGATGTGAAAAATTATCTGCATGATGGCATTTGAACAGTAGGAACAATTGGTTAATGCCATCAGAACTTTGTATCATTCTTATAATATCCTCATGTTTATTATTCTGTTTCCAGTGTGTGGATAATATGTGTAATATGAAAAAGGAGAAGTACTTATATCCAGTCAGCTGAACACAAATCTTTGGGTTAAATAAAGGCATTTGGAATTATAGGTGGAGAATCATTGAACTTTTCAAAGAAAATTAATAGCTTTGTTTTCCAAGCACATTTGAACCATTATAGAATTTCTTGTTAGAATAAAATATTTTCCTAGCTTGCCAGGTGCACTGTGGGATTCTGTAGGCCAGTAGTTTCCAACTTAAGATCATAACAACTGGTGGATTATCATCTTTAGAACTTGCAGATTATTGGTTATTAGTAATAGGATGCTAATAAGAATAATTTTAACATGTCAACATAATTAAGTTTTAAAACATAAGTTAAGGTATAGTCAGTGGTTTTCCTAAATAAAATTTCACTCACTTGCATACTCGTGAGCTTTCAAAAGTAGAAGAGAAAGGTGTAGAAGTCAAGTTAGCACTTTGGGGATTATATGTAATCAGCATCTAATATTATCTCCCCTGCAGCAGTGATCTGGGTCATAGATGTGAAGAGAACAGCTTTCATAGAAAATAGCACTCTTTTAATAGTATGGAAGTTTTAGGGTGTGGCCAATAAATCTTTATTTTTTCCTACTTTAGTTTGAAACTATAGAAGAACTAGCAATAGAAATCAGGAACATGGAAATTTAAAATAAAAATCATTATTATTACTGATAAAAGACAGATGAGAATATACCTTCTCTGCTATAGAAAAACAGATTAGAAAGGAGAAAAATCAATGGACTGATTGGAGCAAGCTTTGCTTTTTTCTCCCAAATTCAGTTAACTCTTTCATTATTTGAAGTGCCATGAATATGGAGAAAAGCCTTAAATGTTAATGCTTCCATAGCAAAACTGGAGGATCACTATTTTGTCATGAACACAGTTTAACTTTAGAGTTTCAGACAACAATATATCTTAGTGAACCTTAGGTTTTCATTTCTACCTTTAATATCACTGTAACTTATTTTTCATTACTACATCAAAGGATCAATGTCACAAGGGGTAAGATGGTCCCTCTGAGAGAAACAAACAGATGGAAAATATAGTGAAGAGAGAAGAAAGAAAAAAGAGCAGAAGGAAAGCAATTGTTTTTATAAGGCTGTTAATGTTATTGCGTAGAAAAATAATTAGAGTATATGTGGAAAATTAGTCATTTTTTCACTTTTTCATTCAACACAATTGCTTTCCACGCTTAGTTCAAACCAGGAACTGTATAAGCCACAAGAAATACAAACTACAAGGAGTAGTTTTTGTTATTGAGAGGGGAGATAGATAAAGCACCAAAACTGCTCTGTGCTTTCTGTGTCCTGATTGGATGCTAGTATTCATAATACTCTGCATGTGTATTTTCATGAAGAATTTGCAATACCACACATGAGGGCTGTCCAGAAAGTAAAGTGCCATGTAACCATTCTTGTTATATTGACAGTGGCTGGATTTTTTCCCAACATCCCTCGTATAGCAGAATGGCAAGATTACCCTTTACTCAGTTGTTCACTGCTTTCATTCATTCAGGCTGTTATAGAAAAAAAAAAAGCTATAGTCTGGGGGCGCTTATAAATAACAGAAACTTATTACTCAAAGTTCTGGAGGCTAGAAGTTCCAGATGCCAGCATTGTCAGGTTCTACTGAAGGTCCCCTTCTGGGTTGCAGAGTGCCAATTTCTACCTCTGTCCTCACATGGTGAAAGAACAGAGGAGAGATATTTCTGGCCACTTCTATAAGGGCACTAATCTTATTCGTGGGCTCACTCTCATAACCTCATCCTAAAGGCCCCACCTCTTAATACCATCACCTTGAGCATTAGGTTTTCTGGCATATGGGATATTAGAGGTCACGAACATTTAATCAATGGCGTTCACTCATGTTGTTCAGTCTTCAAGTATTCCCTTCCTCCTACCACCATTTGGGGAAGCATGGTTTCCCTCTGGTTCTTTGCTTCTGTAGAAACCTTAGAGGATGTTGGCTCATTTATGAGGTGTAGCTGGCCAGCTCTCAACCATTGGCATTCTCATGGCCTCAACTTCTGATACATGAAGCTGGTGAACACGTTTGGTTAGGTTCTTGTGAGCACCCCACTATCTCAGTCTCGCCTGGGCTCTTTCCATGGCTAGGAATTCTCTAAGATGTGTTTTCCATGTTGCTTATTCAACCTTTTGCTATCCCAAGGAGCATCTTATCTGAGACACCAAAGGTCTCATAATAGGCTCATTGGCTCTTAAGACAGCATCCTCACCATTCAGGATATGAAGAAACCCTGTGGATTCAAACCAAACTCTAGATGCCTAACTATTTATCTGAGAGCACTTAAATATGCTAGATCTTCATATTGCCTAGGGTACCATTGCATTATGCCCACCCCCTCATATACACACAGAGAGTCTCATGAGGGAACAGCCAGCAGCTACCTGACATTTCTGTTTCCCAATCCTCCAGTAGCCTGTCTGTCTCCATAGAGAATGGCAAGTCCCAGGCATGTACCCACTTGTTATCTTTTTATTTTTTTACCTTCTTTCTGCCTTCTCTCTCTTTACAATCCTTCATGTCTAGAAATACTATTTACCTAGGACTTATTTTGTGTAAATTTTTTATTGCTAATAACAAATGTCTCCAAAATTTAGTGACTTATAGTAACAATAAACATTTACAATTTCACAGATTCCATGGGTCAGAAATTCACTAAAGGTTCCAGTCAAGATGCTGACCAGGCAACAGATATGACCTCTGGCAGTACCTTCCTAACCCTTGGTCCAGTACATTAGTGTTTAGCAAGCAAACAGGTTACATAGAAGGAAGATGGTGATTTCTGTTTCCATGAACTAAAAAATACTTTCTTCTATACTTCCATATTAAAAAAAATTCTAAACATTCTTCATTACAAAAAACAAACAAACAAAAAAACACCTTTCTTGCATTATATTGCACAGTAAAAGTATCTAGTATTTGCTTTATTTCAATTTCTAAAATATTCACCATACTCTCATTGAACAGAGTGGATTGGTATAGGTTATATAGTTATGATAAATAAAAACACAATTAAAAATCATCTTTTACTAATTTGTGGAATGTAACTATTTCTTCTTATTTTTCTCTTCTGATTTCAGATATTCAATATTTCTCAGATACTGGCCTGTCACCGTATACCTCATATTCTTATTACATTGAGACCACCAATGTTCATGGCTCAACAAGGAGTGTACCTATCGTCTACAGGACAGAACCAGGGGTCCCAGAGGGAAACTTGAACTTAAGTTACATCATTCCTGTTAGCTCTGACTCTGTGACACTTACCTGGACTGCACCTTCAAATCGTTCTGGTCCCATACAGAAGTATATTTTGTCCTGTGAGCCTTTAGATGCCATCCAGCCATGCATTACCTATGAAGGTCACGAAACTTCAGCTACCATCTGGAATCTCATTCCATTCACCCAGTACCACTTTTCTGTGCAGGCCTGTACTCCTGGGGGGTGTTTACACAGCTCACCCATTACCGTCACCACAGCTCAGGCACCTCCCCAAAGGCTGGGTCCCCCTGAGATACAGAAGATCAGTTCCACAGAGCTTCATGTACAATGGTCTCCACCCATGGAACCAAATGGTAGGAATTCAAGGCCTAGATTTCCCCTCTTGGGCAAAACATGAATTCAAATCTAGGCATTTTGAGTTGTATAATAGGAGTCTGACAATTTTATTCCCTTTTATAACTGCAGGAAGTAATGATTAGGAAACAGTTTCTAAAGTTATAAGATACTACTTGTCCTGGTTAGTAAAACAAGTGTATTTCTTTAATAACAATTTCCATTCATTTAAATTGCCCTTTAAAAGGCTAATATTATCTTTGCTCTTAATGACATCTGCCATAACACAAATTATGTTTCTAATTTGAAACTCACTTATGAAATGCATTATATTTGACTGTGTCACAAGTTAGGGCACCCATAAGCAGTAAAGTTTCTGTTTTAGGCAAGAAAAGGATACAAAATAATATGAAATAAAATGTGTGTAGGCTAGTGGACTCCATTAAGTTAATTTTTGTGTTTATACACTTGAACCCTGTTATATAGGTCACACATTCATAGATTTTTAGTAACTGAATATTATGTACATATTGTGGCAAACTCTTTTTTCTTAGATTTTTTTTTCAGTGACTTGATAAAACTAGGTAGAAATTAACTACTGTGTTCTAATATTTATGCAAACGGATTATGTCAAACAGATAATCAAATTAAAAATCCCCAAATAATAATAAAAAAATATCCCCAAATTGAAAATACACAAATTGGAGGTATGATGATCAAATCCCATAAAGAAATAGCTATTCCTAGTAGAAATTATAAAAATTCATCCTGGCAGGGAAAAAAAGAATGTAACTATTATAAATTATACTTATTTTGTGTGTGTATACTTCCCCTTATGGTTTGTTTTTCCCACGAATACACTCTTTAGTAGTATATCCATCTACCATACATTCATCTACCACCAGTGTATTGTGTTGCATTTTTTTGTTTTGTTTTGTTTTGTTTTTAAGTTTCTATTGCCTAGATGACAAAGGAAATCCACAGGTAATCTAGTCAGAAGAGTAATACAAAACTTAGACTCTTTAAATGACTTACTGTTGCTTTGGTGAGTAATCTTGGTTTACTGTTTTACTTTTTTAGGAATAATTATAAGATATGAACTATACATGAAAAGACTGAGATCTGATGGAGAGCCCACCTCATCAGGAAATCGAGTTTTTGAGAGTAGTGGCTGGCTCAGTCCTCACCCATTTGCAGATTCAGCCAATGAAAATGCACTGAAACCTCCTCAGACAGTCGCAAGCATCATGGACCTGGAGCCGTACACTGAGTACACATTCAGAGTCCTGGCTGTGAATATGGCTGGCAGCGTGTTCTCTCCCTGGACATCAGGAAGAACAGGCGAATCAGGTGAAGGTCAATTCTTTCAACTGTTCTCTGAAAACTCCTGAATGAAAAGAGTGCCTCCAATTACAGTCCACTGCACTAAAGTGTACTTTAAAAACAATAACCACACAACAACAACAACAGAAAACAAGAATTATAAACTTTCAGAAGCTAAGGAAAAGTTTAATATATTGGTTTGTTATGTAGGTAACCCAAATGCTTGCACTGAGTTTTAGGGGGGGAAATGTTTTAGTTATTACTTCAAGGGGGAAAAATGACTTAAATGTAGTTCTAGTCTTAGATGAAGGCTTGCCAAAAATTGCAATTGGTTTCCAGTCCTATTGTAGGTTGACCATACACGCCACATTGCTCTAATTGAGCACAATTCACGCTCAATGAAAGAGGTACATGTTATGAACTTCAGAAATCTAATTTTATTTTTATTTCTCTTTCCAAAATGAATGGTTTAGCTGCTAGAGTGTACCTAATGACAGAATTCTGGATATCAAAATCCGTAACTCACAAGAGTGTTTTTAAGCAGCTGGTGATATAATAAGGAAAGAGGGAGATAATCTAATTTTCTTAAAATATCTTCACTAAGGCAAATGGGATATTTTTAATCCTTCACTTTATGCTGTACCTGAAAAACACTTCAAAGGTCATGCACCTTTAACAAAAAAATACACATTTGCTTTGCTCTAAATTCATGGATATCTGAAGAAACCCAAGTCCTGATTACCTTGGACTTGTAGGACTGGAAGATAAGGGTAGCTGTAGGTTGATGTCCAAAGGACTCATTTCATGAATAAAATGTGCATTGTGCTTGAGCATCTCTTAATGACTACCAGTCATCTTGGACAAATAATAGTTCCATGATAGCACAAGTGATGAGCCATGGCATTCTGGAAGGGGACAATCAAGGTCAGAAATGAAAAGTAATGGGTGAAAATACAGCAGTGGACCCTCATAATTGTATGGGTCACTGGCTAATGAAAGTGCAATGAGGTCCTTTGATGATATACCTTTGGTTAGCACATTTAAAATCCACATTAAGATCTCAAGGATGGCAGGAGGAGAATATATGTGTGTACATACTCTGCACATTGAATCAAGAGTTATTGAAAACTTAAAAAATTTCTTTGGGGATATTTGAAAGATTTGAGACTTACTTTTTCTGAAGAGTAATATTCTCCTAGGTGTATAGGTTAGGCTCAGTGAAATACCTTTCTACATAAGAGATCCAGTATGTCACTATGCATTGTTCTCAATTTTGTGGACTGAAACATATTCTGTTCTGTTACTTCTCCTTTCAAATACTTCACAAGATCTATGGTTTCCTACCCAAGTATCTGCTTGTTATCTTTATGAACACAATCAAGTTCCTAGATCATTTTTATTTTGTAAATGGAAAATATCTTTGCTGGTAATATAAAGTTGGAGAACATCCTTGCAGATGGCATTAAAAAATGAATAGCTTTTATGCACAGTAATATATGTAAGTATAGCATTGATTGTTTTTGCTGCTGTTGTTATTGTCATTAATAGAGCCAGTGTTCATGATGCAGCCTTCAGTTACCCCCCTCTCACCACACTCTCTCAAAGTATCCTGGAAGAAGCCAGCAGACACTGTTACAAGAGGAAAAGTTTTGGGATACAACATCTATATGATTTCTGAGCTGTCACCTCAACAAATTAATCCAGTGATATTTTCACAGGTATTGGTATTTTGAATTAACATGCTTTCAGAATTGAGTTATGTCTTCATTTTGACATTTTCTGAGTTTGCAGAATTCAGTGACAAAATTTTCCCTTACACATTTCTTTAAAAGAGCATTTATTTACTAATATGTTGTATATATAAGGCTCTATATATTTATGTCACTTATTTTTTTCTAGTTTAAGCATATATTAAAACAAAGCTGGTATAATTTTCTTTCAAAAAATCTAGTTTCCACTTAACTCATGTCTTTAAAAATCTTGCAAGAAGCTGACTTTCAGCAGCTGTGTACTATTATATCATATGGACATGCAATAATGTATGTAACCACTCCTCAATCAGGTAAATATTTATTTTACATCAATTTCTTTGGAAATATAAATGATGTTGATAAAAATATCTTATATGCACATTTTGCATATTTCTATTACTTTAAATGGAATTTATCACAGCTTATAAGAAAAGTTCTAAACATGTTCAAAGTTGAGGGTAAATGATGACACATCACTTTATAGTAATTCATACTCCAGCTAGCAGTAATGAAAATAATAATCATTGCTAACAGTGATGAGACTTGTGTGTGTGCATTTACTACACACGCACACACACACACACACACACAATCTCAGGATGAGAGGCTCTGGTTAGCCTGCTGTTCGTGATTGTGACCATCTTACTCTATTAGCCATTTGATCAGCCTGGGGCTGGCCAGTGACAGAGACTGATGTCAGTGGGACAGTCATTCTGTGGACTTGGCTGTTTACACCTCTTCTGAGGGAGATATTCTTTGGTAGGATTGACAGGACATCAAAACGTTCTTAACATCTGATGCCCTCTACCCTGAGTCTATCCAGTGTCTTCACCCCCAGACTTCTTGGTTCCTCACCTTCCAGTCTTTTCTTTTATAACCGTGACCGGTATACCTAAGCCACTGCCATATAGCCCAGGTATATTCTACTGTGAGACTTGCCCCTTTCCACAGAAAATGGATGATCAGGTACCTGCCTGACGTTCTGCTCCTTGGCAGTATTACTTTTTACTGCTTGTCTTTAGGGCCATCTCTCAATGGGGCTATAGCATGGCTGTCACCCGTTTTTGACTTGCTTCTACACACTGGGGAAGCAACGCATCTATGAACCAAACCCCATTTTTCTATTCTCCCAGCTTTTAAAGGACTGCCAAGGAATCATAGGTATGAGCTGGAATTGAGGCAGCAATGTAAGGAGTGGATGTCGTTGAGATTGGGACCTCCTGCTTCCATAATACATAGTGACTTCTGGGCCTGCTGACATCCCTTGTCAGATTCCAGTTTCATTTTATGATGAATTTCTGTTGGGCTCCCTTAACCTTAAGACTTGGCACGTTTGACAGAAGCCAGCTTATGAAGGGTAGCTACCTGGCCACTTAATATTTTTTAGTTAGACGTTTTGCTTTTACTGAGGCCCCATTGCATGCTGGGAGCTGTCTAGCAAATGGAGTATAATTTCCATTGTGTGATAACACCCTTGCCCCAGACCCTGGGGTTCTACCACGTAATTCTCTTATTGGAGACTTGCCATTAGTATCTCACAGCATCTTTTCCCACTCTAGTCCCCCCTAGGATCATAGGGTCTCCTAGGCTTTATGCCCCAAGATGCTGGTCTGCTTGCAACACAGTCTTTAATCTCCCACACCACACTCTTCTTCTGTGAGCTGTGCTCAGAGCTGGCTGCATTCCACATTACCAGTAACCTCAGAACAGAAGACATTAAATAAGAAACACCTTAATGTATTTTAACCTAAAAACAATTTCATTTTCTGAAAATCTACATTCAATCCCACTAGGGTTGTTCTAAATGGAATACATTTCATAGCAATATCAACTAAGTCTTACTCATTTCAAACTGTTATTTTTCTTACAAATTTTAAACTTTAAGTCACAGTGCACAAAAGAGAAAAGTTTATTTCTTAGGTACCTCAATAACCATTTATAATTAGGTAAAGTATAAATAATTCAGTGTTTGTCTTTTTTTGATTTCTAAATGAAATTGCAATGAAATGGTACCAACGTTTTAAATTATTCCGAGATTTGAGAACCTTTGAAATCACCTTTATTTCTGAAAAAAATGTTATATAGACAATATAATTTATATTTCAATCATACCGCTTTCTAGAACTACTCACTTAGGTTATGAAATTTTAAAGTCAATAAGAAGGCAAATTTTCCAAATGAATTTTATTTTATCTCCTAGAGGGAAATATCTTGAAAATTACTCCAAATTTTACTAACATTTATAGTTTTCATATTTATGGAATTTATTTTTATGAAACATTATTTGATATATGTGCATGTATACCAGCATCTCTTACAAGAAAAAGTTTTGTACTTGCTCGTCCTTATTGTCACACTCTTCTTTTTTTTGACTTTTTTTTTCTGAATTTTACTTTCAGTGGTCTCTGTATCTACAGAATAAGCAAATTTGCATGGTTACTTTGATCAATTCTAGTGATGATGATGGGGACAATTCTCCATATTGGTTATTTAATTACTTCTTTATGGACTGTTGAATTCCTCTCAGTCTCCTGTATTCCAATCTGCTATTTTCATCTGAAATAATGTGATAAAGGCAATATTTCAAAAACTGTAACTGTTTGATCTAATCTGCATATGCTTATTTGCATAAGTAAGATAATTGAGAATTGACCTCATGTGGATGTTCAGTAATGTTTACTTTTTTCCACTTTTTCTTCTTCTTCTTTTTTTTTTTAAAGAAAATGATGGTTGGATTTAATATAGTGACATATTTCTCGACTGCCTCCATCAAATAGCATGTGAGCATCATTGCACTGGGCTAGTTTTGGCCAAGCCCTGTGGTTTTATTTGGACTCTTTCATGGTAACAATGACAGTGTCACCATGTTTTATCTCTACCATTGGTGACAATAACCATACCACCATGCTGCTTTATGAGGCAATAACTTGGTTTCCTCATTTATCCACTCAGGAACTGGATTATTACCTCATAAAACAGTGTGATTATACAATTATCAATTAAATCCTAGCTTGTGAGACTCTTCAAAAAAAAAATCTTTTTTCTAACTGTAATTGGCAGATATACAATAGTTCCCTCTGTTGGATGCATTGAACTTTGACTGTCAAGATTATATTTTTCACACTAATTATCTATTATCTGACTGTTTTTCTTTTGCCTTGAAGGTGCTGTACACTGCTGAATCCCAACAATCATCCTATATTGTAAAAGGACTAAAACCTTTTAGGATATACAACTTTACTATTTCGCTCTGCAATTCTATTGGTTGTGTAACCAGTGCTTCGGGGGCAGGACAGACATTAGCAGCAGGTAAGCAAGTGTTAATGAACATGAAGATTTATTGTATATATATATATATATATATACTGACACCTACAAAGCTTAGTAGCTGTCTCTTGTTTGGGACTTCATATTTGTCTTTTTTGCTTTCTTCTGCTCCCTCACTAACCCTGATGGGTACTTACCTTGACATTTTTAAACAAAAAATAAACTTAAGCTTGAGTTGTTTCTAGGAGCCCTGAGTTTTATCTATATTATAAGATGAAATATAATTCAATGCAGAGAAACTCCTGGGCTCAGCTGCTATCCTAGGCTCTAGGGGTGTCCTGACAATTGTTGGAAGTGTTCAGGAGGCTTCTCATGAGGGCTCAGAGTATTTCTTCCCTAAGTCTTGACCTTTTTTTATTGGGTTGGGTCTACTCACTCCTGCCCTATGAAGCTAACGGCAGATGTTCAGTAATTACTGGTTTGCCCTTGTGTTATATTATTGGATAGACAGTAGCCTACTTATTAACCTATTTATTATTAATAAGTTCCTAAGTTTATAAAATTTAAATAATAGACATCAAGTATAATCATAATAGGAAGAAATGGTTTGTATAAAATTTTTCTTGCTTCACTTAGAACAAACTAGATTCAATACAAACAAGATTACATGTATTATTATGTAGGTAGCACAATTACTTAACAACTAGAATATCTTCAAGTCAGTTTTCCTATCAGAATTCCAACAAAGGCTAGTTTCCTGGTGCTCTTTAAGGAAATGTCCAGCTGTGAGGAAGTTAATACTCCTTGATGAATAACAAATAGTGTGTGAACATACTTAGCAATAAAAATATTCCCTAGACCTAGACCTTCTTCTAAACTGTCTTCAGGTCCAATTCTGTACTCTTGTGTTTTGTTTACATTCTGGGAAAAAAAATGTTGGGCTGACATGATCTCATCTAAGTCATTTTTTTCATTAAAATTTCCATCAATGAGAACAACTCCTAAATTCCAAGGAACTGTGTTCTATTACCTCTATGACTGAGCTCTCTGTGTTTTTATGTATTAATATTCTATATGTATTTCGGATGTATGCATACATGTATGGAGCACCTCATTTATTCAAAACACCATTCTCCTATAACACTGTGTATTGATTTATTTTGTGTACTGTATCATTAGAAGGTTACTGGATGTAGATAACAGAGGGAGGCTCTCTCCTTTAGGAAAAAGGATAGAATCTGGGACTAGAGAATAAAAAATAAAAGAGAAATCAATCTGATGGGCTAGACCAAGTGACACAAAAACCACACAGGCTGAAGGATGGCCTGAGTATTAGGGGGGCACAGAGAGACCCCAACCCTGTGACAGCAGAACTGAAATCATGACTTCTCAGGGTTGTAAAACATTTAAAAGTCATCTAGTATGACTACCGAGCTGTTGGTATATATATATACACACACACACACACACACACACACACACACACTTTTTTTGGTAACATTTCTTCCAAGTGTTTGTTTCACCCATGTGATACCTCTAGTGGTGGGGAGCTCATCCCTCTCAGACAATTCCATATCATGTTTAGAGACCACTTTTAAAGAATTATTTTTATTGTTTTTGATGGAGAGAGAGAGAGAGACAAACAGACAGAGAGAGATAGAATGGGGAGGGCCCAGAGCAGTCTCCATAGTTGACAACATCAGTTTTCCATATAGTTTCACTCCACAGGTGGGCGCGGGTCTGCGCAGGGCAGGAGCTGGGCCAGGAGCCTCGTGTATAGGTCCCAGCAAGAACTGAACTGGGGGCACACCCCAGTTCAGCATATGGGTCCATCTGGGCTAGAGCCGGGATTCGATCCCTGGTCTCCAGGGCTGCAAAGCGAGCACTTAACTCGCTGAGCCATCCCAGCTTCCCCATAGAGACCACTTTTAAAAGGCGATTTCTCACATGGATCCATAATATCTCCCTGTGGCTTCTATTTAGCATTCGAATTCTACTCCCTCTGAGGATGTCCGCAGCCTCATTGGTCTTCCTCAGGACATCACTTGCAAGAACATTTCAACACTACTTCTACCCATATCTCCTTTCCTTAGGGCTACATACCTATGAGCCTCTCCTCTGCACCCCAAGTGGGATGGTTTTGAGGCCGTTAGTACAGTGCTCGCCTCTAGATGAGACATAGGCTGTCTTTTTGTAGACACAAACAACTTTAAGGGACTGAAAGGAGACATGCCTGCCCCTAGAGACTGGACAGAGTTGGAAAGAATAAAACAGGAAGCACGTATGTGAAACAGAATCGCCTGCTCTCAGTGCACCAGTGATAACATCTGTGCTATTATCATCCTTAGTGGACACAGCACGCATTCTGTGGCAGGAATACAGTGCACCTGGGTGCACTGTGTAGCTCTCATTTTAGTTACTGGGGGAGGGCTTAAGGCCACTTCTATTACTGAACTAAAGCTCACCTAAGTCTGTCACTTCCTCTCTCTGCCTCTTATTCTTGAAAAACAGAACTTGGAAACTTCTCATAGCCTCTGAAAGCCATGCGATGTGCAAGTGAATTGACTTTTTAAATTAAGAGCTTATTCATATATTTTGGGGGGAAAAATAACAGCGAGAATGTCAGGGCTTCGATCTGGGCTCTACCACCTACTAGCTTTGTGATGTTGAGTCAATTATGTTACTTCCATGCTTTCATCTCCCAATTTATAAATAAGGATAACCCATTTTATAGGGTTCTTATGAGGATGAAAAAGAGTAAACATGCCAATTATTTAAAGGAGTTCTCAGCACAAAGTAATTCCTTAGTAAAAGTTATTTATCTGTCACAAGATAAATGTTATTGAATTTCTATTGTTATCAAAATCAAGAAATATATTTTATAACTTTTGCTTCATAAGATCATTGTGACATGATATGACAATGAAGTGTCTTAATCACACTGCATAAATAAACTGTAGGAGGCTAAAGTCTGAGAGAATTTTTTTATATATGCAAGGAATATCTCATTCAGAAATATGATATGCATTTCAAAACTGTGCTCCAAAAGTACAAATTTCCAATTTGTTGTTTGCAGTATAGAGTTAATAATGTGCCATAACTAGACTGTTACCTTATTTTATTGTAAATGCTTAATTCAGTAAACATCTACTAAGGGTTTGCTACTTAAAACACTGTGAGGGATTCAAAAATAATCCCTTCAAAGACACCTAATGGTGCCTGCCTTCAGGTGTTGACATATAGCAAGTAGGATTAACACCAAGGAGGTGTGTGAGAAAGCATGAAAGAAAGCTATAGGAATGTAAGAGATGGGACAGATACCTTTGATTTGGGAGATGGGAAATTCTCTCAAATTGGGTAGCATTTGAGATGGGCTATAAAGAGTTAGTAAAGACTTCTGCAGGTCTTTACTGGATATATATATCATGTACTTGTCATTGTCTTAGAGACAGGTCTGTTCCAGTACTAATGTGACAAAAGCTAGGGGTTTACAAAGATTTCTCTTGCAGTGGAGTATAGACTAGGTTAAAAGGAAGTATGGAAATAGAGCCTGCTATAGCTTTCTTAGAGGGAATGAGGGAGTAAATCAGATATATAGAAGTAAAGACTGAAAGAAGGGACTAACATGGAGTCAAGGAAGTGGTATCCGTAGGAAAAGAAGAGAAGAATTGGAGATGGCAGTAAATATTGTAGACCCGGGTGGTACCATTAAATATAATGGGGAAGATGAAGAAAGAACATATGGGAGAAATAAGCCCATGAGTTTAAGTTTAATCATTTAATAGAAACACATCCATGACAGATATTACCAGCCAGAAGCAGTAAATGCAAATCTGGAGGTTAAGAGTGACACAGATTTTGTAATCATCTGCATATAGATGGGAGCTAAAACTATGGGTGATAATGAATTAGGGAAGGCAGAAAATCCAAAATAGAAGTTCACATCTCAGTGAATGCTTAGATTTTGGGAGAAAGGAGAAGTAAAGGGAACAGAGAAATGGCCAGAGTTTGAAAAATAACCTAGAGAGAACAATAGCAAAAAGTCAAAAGGAAGAGAGAGTTCTAAAAGAAGAACGTTGTCTGTAGTGCCATATGCTGTAGGGCAAGCAAGACACATGTGAGCTGTAAGGAATGCCAGGTCATTAGTGACTCTCCAGTGATCCTGGTGAGCGTGGTTGGGGCAGAAGCTGAAATGTAAAGGACTGAAGGATTGCAAGGGAGGGTGTAATGGTCACCTTAAAATGCATGGTTCTTTCTTCTTAGGTGAATTTTCCTTTTTCTCATTTCCATTAAAAAATTAACCTGTGTTCCCCTGTAAAATCTTTTCTATTGTAAAGGAAAAATTACTGTATTTTAGTGTTCTTCTGTGAAAAGGTTTATTCTTTAATCCCTTAGTATATTTTGTCAAAACTCTCTGAATTTTCATCGGCCAAGCAGAGAAGGAAATCATTTGCAGGACAAAAGTATGGAAGAATAATTTTTGCCTGCTGTTTGATTTATAAAAAATACAACATGTTATGGGTACTCAGGGCCATGAGAATAAACACTTGTTAGCATTGCAATATAAGTTAAAACCCAGCAATTAGAGATCCAATAGCCCCCTTACCTCCATGTTTTCAGTAAAGGTTTGTTTTGAAATGTTTTCCTAAGATTAAACAGCTGGCTGTAATGTACAGATATTAATTATGGCGGGGGGGGGGGGAATAACAAAAAGACGAGAAGGCCAAACCTCTTGTATGGTTAATAGGTTTGATGTATGAAAGGAATAAAAGTTGACTTGCAGCTTTATATTTTTTCCTACTCTGTTGTAGCAACAAAATTGCCATTCGGAGGGTATATGTTACTCTGACAAATTCGAATGGATTTTGTAGGAAATTTAACTCTTAGATCTAAATGTGGTTCATATGAGTTCATTATTGGAGATCAAAAGCAGCCAGTGACATTCACAAACTTTAAAAGGAGCACCAAAAATTAGAGGTAACACTCCACCTTTTTGAAGCACTGAATCGTGAAAAGGTGTATTCTTCTTTAAATGGGGAAAATAAAAAAGAGACTTGTAAAGATTTATATGCTCTTTTCCTTAAAAAAATAAATTTCAAATGATCATTTGCTCTTATTTGTTTTAAATATTTTGTCGGATCAATCTGTGGTTCGAATCGGTGCATTTCATTCAGACTATTGCATGGTTCCTCCTTTAGTGTCAGTGCCAAGACAAAGCCTGAGAACTAGTTTGAGGGATGTGTTTCTCCAGAAGCACCTACAGCTCCTCCCATTGCAAAATCTCCAGGCAATGTGGTTGCTGGCTTTGGACTTGGATGTATGAGGGTGTGTGAGGATAAATAGCTGGTGAACTAGACTCTCGTAGAGTCCTTGGTGCACGTCCCTTCAGAATGACCCTTTTAATCTGAAACAGCTGTAGAATTCCACCCTGTGCAAATTAAGTACAATTTAAACCTTTCTGAAGAGAAATTCCTTTTGGAGGTCCATTCCTGCAGAAACAATGTAATATTTCCTTTGCCTGTCACAAGCTGACCTCTACACCGGAAGCTTAGAAGTGCCTGTCTCCCATTAAGCAGGTAATTAGTGGTGCATTAAGCTTTTCTGAATCCAAAGTCAAATGTATAGGCTGTTTGCTGCTGGGTTGAAAACACACATTCTTTTGCATGCAGGTACATAAGTCTCTTCATTGTGAATAGGACCCAGAGTGATTAAACAAGCACTCTTAATATGTTAATTTATAATTTTAATTACAACAATCTTGTATATATAGTCGTTAGTGAATACCAATATAAATATTTTTTTCTATCTTTTTATTCATAATGCATAAACCAATCATCCAGTTACTTCTCTGAGGTTGCCTCTTTTTGTTTCATAATACAATCTTTGTTCTTAGTTATGAATGCATTTTGTTCCTTCCTGTCTTGAATAATCCCTCATTAAGCTAGTCACTTTCTGCTCCATGCTAAAAAGGAAAAATTATCATGCAAATGTGGCATGCCATATTAAAAAGCACATTACCAAACACTTTTGTTGCTGTCCTTCAATTAGTTTCCCTTCTTTGAATTTAATTCCATTTGTTGTTAAACTACTGACTTGATGTATGGACTCATGAATCTGAGGCCACTGCCAGGAAACTGGGGGGAAAAAAAAAATCAAAGCCTCTTCGAAGAGCCGCAGAGACGAGCTGAAATGAATTTGCTTCACCTTTGACAAGAACACTCGAACAGCCCAGGAATCCTCTGATGATTCAACTGGGCTAATTATCCAATTATTTATTTCTAGAATAAAGGCACTGTTTTACCATTAGAGAAGTGTAAAGCAATCTGAGAAATTCGGCAATGACAGACGACTTCAGAAACTCCTAAAATAAACAGTGTCTATGCAAACTTGTCTCACCAAGTGTGTCCAGGCAGCGGTTCTTAGGTTTTAGCAGCCATTGGCATCCTGAGTACATGGAAGGGTTCTGGTTCATTTGTGTTGCTCTTTCAACAACAGAAATGATTTTACACTTTTAACCACATTTCCATGGCTCCTCGGCAATGTTTAAGTTGCATTTCTCTTGATTAAAAGCTTTTGGTTCAAAGCAATACTTTTTAATTGCCTAATGATATAAGTCGGTTCTTAGGAAAGAACCGCACATTTAGGAGTTCATTTGCAATATAACTGAAAAATTCATTGCATGGCAGTAAAACAATTTACTGTTAATTACAAGGAGAAGAATTTGCTGTAGCATGCTCACAGATTGCCATGAATCATGCAGCACTCCTAGAGATTTATAACAGATGTGTAAGTGGGATGAATTAGCAGGGTTTAATAACAGAGACACAAATCATGCAGCCTTCAAGAAGCTTTAATTGATATACTAGAATGTGACGGGCATGAATCACTCAGCCATTCAACAGCACCGTAACATATGGTCAGCTCAATATGCCGCATCTTAAATCGGTTGGTGAGTCGTTGGTTGTCCCATATGGTGGAAGCAATATATTTTTCATGATTAAAAAAAAATACATCCATTTTTAAAGAAATATGATTGCAAAGCATGCTTGTTATTGAACAGTCACCTGAATGCCAAAATGTTTTTTTTTTTTTTAATGGTGCCTTTTTTTTTCTAATGTAAACATGGCAGCTTCCAAAAATAAATAGCAACTACCACTTGTAATGCCAGGTCACTGAGGGTACTGTGAGAACCAAATGGGTGCTTGTTGGCACACTTGACCCACAGCCAAGCTTACACAAGAGCAGCTGATGGTAGCTACGGAACTCCTTCAGGGAACTCAAAGCAAACACAAATCAAGGAATGATGTCCCTTTCAGAGGATTCATGAATGCCTGGATTTGCTAATAGAATGAAATCAGTCAAATGGTACACATTTACCTTGCAAGGTAGGGAGGTGATTGTGATAATACTGTGACTCCCTTAATGTAATCATTGACATAACATTTTATACCAACCTCTTCATGAAGTGTTCAGCCTTTCAGGACCATTCTAAAAGAAATCCTGGCAGACTATAACAGAGATGGTAGCACCAACTCCATGTCATTCTTGAAGATTTTCTTCCGTATGTGAAAACAAGTATCCTGGTGTAAATCAGTAACCGGTAGCACGCAAACATCTTTTTATTAAAACAGGGGCCTGGCAGCTTTCAACAAAGCTTTTGCAGCCTCCGTAAATCTGACAGACTTGAAAAAGGAATATTGCCGCCTTAGAACTGTGGCTGCCAGGATTTAATGTCAACAATTAAAATTTATTTTGATCCTTACCTACTGTTTATTACTGTTTGTATACACAACAGACCTTCCTAATACAGAGATGCACTATTAGACAGAATTACCATCTGTTCAGAGTGAAATGCTGGCATCTGTCTTAGATGCTAAAACTAAAATGATATTATTCCTAACAAAACAAAATTAACGGCTTTTACTCATCAACTTTCATTTTGAATGTGTGAATGCACCCAAGGTAACGGCTTGTTGATAAAATCTGTGATGACCTCTGTTGCCCGGTCTGTACTTGGAGAGGCTCTGCTGAGTCTTCTAGGCGTGCAGAAATCATCCATTTTAAAACATGTTTTTAGCTTTATATACTAATTATATTGAAGCAATGCAATTAAAGTATATAAATATGGAATCAGAGAGGCTATGCAAAAATATTTTGATAGATCTGCCCTAAATAAGCAAAAGAGGAGAGATTAAAGAGACAAAAATTCCTCTGAGCCAAGTTGCCATAGGTCCCACAGTGACACCTTTAGGAAAACATAAACTCTATCGTCTCTCTGAGACTATTTTTAATTTTCTCCTATAGTGACATATATGAAAGGTTTATATGCAGCACCCCCTCCCTTTTAAGCCTCAGTATGGTATAAAAAGGACTCTAGTTTGTTGAAATTAGGGAATTTGAAGTATCAAGGGCAATGGCGGTTTCCATACCAATGTTGCTTGCTACTTTCTGAAAAGCCAGACTTCCATTCTCTATGTCACAAAATAATAAATTGTGTCACACCAGCATTTAATGCATGTACACAGTGCATTAACTGTAACTGTAGTACATTTATTTGTGCTAGAGGAACTCGAAAATGATTAAAAAATCAATACTTTGCTGTCAGAGAAGCAAGTGTTACGATGCATTTAAGTAGTTAATTGCATAAGCTCCATAAAAGCTTCAAGTTTGGGTAGCCAGGATGCCATAATTACAGTCCAAGCAACTACCTTTTATTAATGGTGGACTTTAGGGGACAGTGCTTGCTGTCATCACTGCTGCTGGGTGTGCAGTCCAGAAATCAGGGATCTTCTTCCTCACTTGTGGGAGTCTAGGTGTGTGCAAATCATTGCCGATGACCAGAACGATGGCCGAGTAAGGGAGTGCTTATTGACCAAGGAGGTGATTCTCCTTAAAGTCTCAAAAAGCACTGCTTTCTAGAACATATAGAAAACCCACAATAGTCAGATGCCATACTGAGATCAAGAAACACAGTGGCTCAGAGCTGAAGAGGACAAGCTAGGCCAGCTTCCTGGAGGGTTGAAGGTACCTGTGTGTCCAGCACCCTTCTGGCTTCCTAATTGGGGAGCAGTGCCCGAAAATGTTCAGTCATAGAACCTTGAAACTAGAAGAGATCCTCAGCATCCTGCGGACTATCATGCTCCCCCACAAATGAGGTTCTAAAGAACAGAGAGGCCAAATCATGGATTTGCCAAGAGCCCATCTTGAACCCAAATATTCTCCCTCCAGATCACTTCCACTCTACATCTTCTCTCTTAAAGGACACTAATAAACAAGGAAGGAGATGATAAAATAGAGTTTGTTTTTTTCTCCAGAGAATAGGAAGTCCGCAAAGCAACCCCGAGATATCTCTGAGAATCTGAAGGGAGAAGTCTTTCCTTTTCCAGTCAGTGATCAGCAAGCAGTTGAATTAGGTCTGTTGTCTACTGGACAATAGTGGCTTTGTGACCTAAGTTTCTTGTTTGAGTCCTGGTCACGGTGCCCTCTTGCATGTGGGTTGGCTTAGCAGTGTTTGGCAAATCACGTTTCCTTCAACAGTTTTGCATGTCTGAGAACAAGGCCAAAAAGCATTTTCTATTGACAAGGTGCATGGGGACGTCTTACGTTGTAATGTCTGCTCCCCGTGCATTTCTGAAGTGTGGGAAAGGTTTCCATGCCTGGATCCCTGTCTTCTTCATAGAAACTTATTGTAAGATATTGACAATGTAAGATATTGACACAGCCATGCAGTCTTCAGATACAACAAACTTCCTTGAAAATAAGTAGAGGTTTGATTTTAAAGACCTGTCATCAGCAAGAGCTTCTGTTCATTTAGCCTTCAGTTCTTATCCTATCACGTTCAAACTCCACACTACATAAATTCTGCAAGTTTAAATTTATGCAGAATGATATGCTATTAATCAGATTATAAAGTCACAAATGCAGCATAAAGAAGAATATACATTATCAAGCATTTTATAAAATAATGCTTTATAAAAAGAAGAGCCAGATTAGAAATCAAATTATAGAGTTATTGCAAAAAATACAAGAACATTGCAATTTTATTCCAAGTGAAAACAGGCTGTATGCTGTTGTTTTGGGAAATGATGAATCTTGAAAATTCATTTTATACTCCACTTTTATAAGATGATTTTCCAAGTAAATACACAACGCTTTTGAATGTGGATCAACTGTATCCTTTTATAATATATAATTTGAAAGATGTGTTATTGGCTAGTCATAAGAGTGCCTTGTATTTTTATAGAGATTTGTTTTGTAAAACCTAAAGCAATTATGCTTACTGTTTTTTTTTTAAGATTTATTTATTGTTTTTGACTGAGAGAGAGAGAGAGAGAGAGAGCGAGCGAGCCAGAGACAGAGAGAAGGGGGAGGGCCCAGAATAGTCTCCATAGTTGCACATCATCGGTTTTTCCACATAGTTTCATTCCACAGGTGGGCACGGGGCTGCACAGGGCAGGAACTGGGCCGGGGTCTCGCCCTGGTAAGAACTGAACTGGGGGCACTCCCCAGTTCAACACATGGGTCCACACGGGCCGGGGCCGGGACTCGATCCTCAGTCCCCAGGGCTGCAAAGTGAGCGCCTAACCCACTGAGCCATCCCGGCTTCCCATGCTTACCATTTTTAAAACTAATTATTGTCAAAGTATTCCCCTGAAAATGTGTCCTCATATTGTAGCAGAGAAAATTGGGGCAGATAAAAGTTTTAAGTGATTTTAATTATGCAGAATTTAGAAAGTGAAATAGTCTTTAAAAGTCTGCAGAGCCCTTTCGTTATTTTATGTTGTCTCTTAATTTGTTGTTTTGAGGCTAACAAATTTATATTTTGTGTTTGTGCATATATATTTAGTAGGTGAAGAGTATCTATTTTTATGTTTCTTCTTATTTTTTGTACGTGTGTGTGTGTGTGTGTGTGAACCAGGTCTAGTTTAACTGATTGAAAACTCCCCCAGTCTTAGGGTAACCTAAGAACACTGAGGATAATGACACAGTAGGGTGCTGACCTTTCTAACAGGCAGGGTTCACTTCTCCAAGTGAAACTAAGACATACCAGCTGGAAGGTTGTTGGTCTTTGTTTAAGAGAATAAAAAAGTATACTCTAGCTCCACTCATTCTCTATAGTTGACTTCCTAAGAATAGGCTGATTGCTTAAGAAGAATTCCCCTGTGAATCCAGAAGACATACTCTGCTATTTGTTAGAGTTTAAACAATCAACCTTAATGCTGTACTTTGTGTTGAGTTTGACACTTTTCTTTTACCCTTTGTAATAGATTTTTAATGTTTGAATTGCTGTATTTATTGAATATTTGGCTTTACCTGTGAGGTTCTTCTCTTATTTTTTTTATTTCTGGTCATGGCCTTCCCTTTTCTTCTTAAAGAGGACCCTTTATGATTTCTTGTGAAGAAGGTTTAACTTTGATGAAGTCCTTTAGTTTTTGCTTGTCCAGGAAACTCTGTCTCTCCAATGCTGAATAATAACCTTGCTGGGTAAACTATTCTACATTGTAGGTTTCATTCTTTTAATAGTTTAAAGATGTGTTGCCATTTCTGGCCTGTAAAGTTGATGATGAGAAATCAGCTGATAGCATTATAGGGTTTCATTTGTTTGCAATTCATTTTTCTCTTGCTTCCTTCAAGATTGTCTTTTTATATTTGACTTTTGACATTTTCAACTCCAGTGTGCCTGCGTGTAAGTTTCCTTGGGGTGCATCTTGTTTGTAACTCTCCCTGTTTCCTGAGCCTGGATGCCTGTTTCCTTTCTCAGTTTAGGAAAGCTTTCAGTCATTATTTCTTTAAAAACAATTTTATTCCTTTCTCTTTTTTCTCCTCCTGAGATCCCTTTAATGGGAATGTTTGATCACTTGATATTATTCCAGAAATTCCTTAAACTATCCTTTTTTTTTAACTCCTTTTCTTTGTGCTTTTCTAATTTTCTTAATTATTTTATTGTTTTGACAGAGAGAGAGAGAGAGAGAGATACAGAGACAGAGACAGAGAAAAGTGGGAAGGCCCAGAACAGTCTCCATAGTTGTACATCATTGGTTTTTTCACATAGTTTCATTCCACAGGTGGGAGTGGGGCTGCACAGGGCAGGAACTGGGCCAGGGTCTCACCCCAGTGAGAACCGAACTGGGGGCACTCCCCAGTTCAGCATATGGGTCCGCACGGGCCGGGGCCGGGATTGGATCCTCGGTCCCTGGAGCTGCAAAATGAGCGCTTAACCCACTGAGACATCCCAGCTTGCCCTCTTTGTGCTTTTCTGATTGAGTTCCAGTAGTCTCTGTCTTAGGTCTCTGATTCGTTCTCCTGTGTTGGCTAATCTGCTGTTGATTTCTTATAATATGTTCTTCATTTCAGTTATTATATTCTGCATGTCCACTTCATTTTTTCTTATACTTTCTTACTTTATTTTTTGAAGATTTATTTTACTATTTTGAGAGTTAGAGAGGGAGAGAGAGAAGCGGAAGGGCCCAGAGCAGTCTCTATAGTTGTATATCGTTAGTTGGGACATATAGTAATTTCATTCCACAAAGGTAGATATGGGGCTGTTCAGGGCAGGAAACAAACTGGGGGACTCCGAATGGGAGTCAAGAAGCTTTACCTCCATCTGGGCAGTTACCAGTTGCACTGCAGTTCAGCATATGGGTTTGCACAGGCCAGGGTGGGAGTTGATCCCAACCGTGTGGTTGCAAGGCAAGCACTCCTGCTGAGCTGTCCCAGAATTCCTACTTTTTAACATTTTGTTGAAGTTCTCCCTAAGTCCCTCTCAAGTTTGATGAGCATATTTATGACCATTTCTTTGAATTCTTTATCTGAAAAATTATAATTCTTTTGTTTTTTTAGGGTTTCTTTCTGGGGATTTTTCTTGTTCCTTCATTTGAGAGAGTCATCTGTCTTTTCATTTTGTTTGATCTTCTGTTTGTTTATATGAATTAGACAAAAAATAGCTGTCTCTTCTAGTCTTGGAAATGTGACCTTTTATATATAAGTGGGCTCTGTGTAGATAGACTCTGTCAGGTGATGTTGATGAGCAGATAGGCGCTGAGCCAGACCTAAGGCCTTCTGAGCTGGAGGTAGTGGCCAGGTGGCCTAGTGATGCCTGTTGATGCTGATTTCTCCTCTTGTGCAGCTGAAATGGGCTCAGGAGGCCTTGCACCTGGATAGAGCCCTGCCCACCCTATGCAGGTGGATGTAAGCAGTGCGCTCACCTGCGGAGAATTTCAGAAGTTCTGCGAGAGTCCCCATAACTCCCCGTTCTTCTCTATCCGGCCTGTCACTGGTTTGTTATCCTGATAGTGACCCCAGGAGTGACCTCTGTGTAAGCTCAATGACCCTGGTAGTTAGGCAAGCCACTTGGAGCCAGACATTGTGCTTGTGGTACCTGGGACAGGGAGACCAGGTGTGTGTGCTGTCACACTGTTGCTCCTGCTCTCTTGGTTGGGAAGCAGGAGGCTCGAAGCCGTGTAGCTATGGAGAACTGGCTGAGTGATCTGGCAGGTAGGCTATAGCCCCTGGGTATAGCCCCTGCAGCCCTGTCAGGTGGAGGGGACCTAAACTGTGATGCTCATAGGCTCCTCTGCTCCGAGAGGCCCCACAGCTCCCGGATGCCCACTGGTTTCCTTCCTCGGTATTGCAGCCTTCTGTGTTGGTCTCTTTCTCTTGTTTGTTGTGGAAGCTGTTTATTTAGCACTCGGTTGTCCCCTAGGAGTAATCACTATCTTTGTCTGTGTATATTTCATTGTCCTTGCAGGAGGGTTGCATTCAGCATTCTTGTATGGCACTGCCCTCTTCTGCCAGCCATTTAAACTGTGTTTAGTCACATCTTAGAAAAACTATCTTGTGTTTTCTGTTCCTAGGACTGTATAAACACTTGAGACCCTAGCGGATTTGATTTTGAGTGTGGCATACTTAAACATGTGTGCACATGTGTGAATATCTGTGCCTAGCGATGGAAACCAAATTCTTCATTGTAACAGGTGTTTTCTATTTAGCACCAACCCGACTGCGGCCTCCTCTGGCTGACGGAGTCAACAGCACAGCCATTCATGTTCGATGGCTTGCACCTGAAGAACTGAACGGCCCGCCCCCTGTCTATCAGCTGGAGAGGAGAGAGGTGTCACTACCCGCGCCGAGGTCCACGGTGACGAAGGGCGTTCGTTTCACAGGACACGGCTATTACAAGTTTCCCAGCACCACTCACCCCATCAATACAGATTTCACCGGTACGTGTGTTTCACGCCATTTTACTTAAGAGGTACCACGCTCCAAGGTGTTTCTATTATTTTGATATTCCTTTACAATGAAGTTTTACTATGCCTGTTTAGAGAAATGTGAATTCAGTCCTTTGATTTCTTCAGCTGGATTGTGTTAACATATCCAGCTTCATAGTATTCTGAAAAAATGTGGAGTAAGTGGCGGGAAAAAAAATAGAGGTGAAAAGGCTGCCTTTTTGGATCAAAGTATATGTTACGAATGGCACTTGGATACCATTTACCAGAACAAGTTTCTGGTAAACAAGTTACTGTAGGCTAATGAGTGTGAGCGATGCCCCATGCTATGCAAAAGTCTCAACACACTTCAGGCTGTTAAAGCCTCTAAAAAGAGGAAAGCTCTTTAACTTTTTTCAGCTGAGTATTCCTAACACTTATGTGATGTAATGTATTTTTATTTTTGATTGTTTGTTTTAAGTATAACAACTATAAATACTCCACGTTCTGTGGAGAGCATTATAGGAAAAACTAATTTCAAGGAGGTCATAGCTTGTGTGGGCCAGTAAGGCAAGTGAGACATTTCCTTCAGGTGCAAGTTTTAAAGGCACCGAAACACTCAACAATCGATATACTATGTTCATACAATATGTTTAAAAATGAAAATCATAGCAAAGAAATCTCTCATAAAATATCAAAAAATTGAAATAGAGATGGAATCTGGCTCTCCCTCCAGAACCCTGCCTCTTTTGCCTCACCCAAATCCTGGTCTTATTGGTACTAGAATATTCTGGGAGTCCTATTATCTGCATGAATTACAGCTTTTAAAAGCACTGTTTCATTATAAATATAGAAAATTGTAACTATTTATGATAGATACTCCACTTTTCCAATTTTTTAAATTTACAAAGTATAAGATATATATTAATTCTGTAAACTCATAATGATATTATTAATAATTTAATCAATGAGGAAGTCATTCTGGAGCAAATAGCTCATCTTTCAAATGCTGCATATGTTAAGGACAATGGAATGGAATTTGAGTTATAAAATATAGCTCAAATATCGTTGTTTCTGTTTTACCTAAAATAGTAAATACTTTGCTTTTAAGTGAGGCTGGCTGCCGGTGTATGTTTGTAATGAATCATGATTACACTCCAGCTGAGATATATTGAGATTAATGCGTGCTTAACTCCTGGCCTACTGCATTAAAATCATTGCTGAGTGTTAGAAATGCAACCACTGAGCTCCCCACTAAAACTCTCAACTTCTGCTTCATATTTGTACATGTCAAAGAAAGGAAGGGAAAGGAAAAAAGAAATATATATAGGTGTCTGGAAAAGAACCTACAGATAAAAAGTGAAAGCCCTTTTCTCCAACGGAAATAGGAACAACTTCCCAGGTCCAGCATTTGGCTTGTGATGTGTTTCTGTGAGGGAACAGCCTTGGTTTCCCTCGTGTGGGTATAGCCGCTGCCAGTGTGTCAGCTTGGATTTGCCATTCAGCCAGCAGACAGGTTTTTTGATGGGATCACCTACTGTTGTCGCAGCGAAAGATAGAGTGGCCCATCCACCGTTAATAAATTTAGTCGTCTGTGCTGTCTCCCTCGCCGGCCTTATACTCGGAGGTGCAAGGACTCGGGGCAGATGCAGTGTCTGGGAAGTTTTCCAAATTTCTCTTTAAAAAAGTTAGGCTGTAAACACCGGCCTCGCTAACCAGAATCCTTCTGTCTGTAACAAAGCCTCCAGCTGCACTGAAAAATGTGTTTGCCATCAGTTGAAGGACAAGGCAGGGAGATGCCAATTTTGGCTTGAGCTTCTCCTTGGAGCTTTGGTGTGTCCTGGAGTTAACCTCCGCATCCAGGCCACTCTGGGGCACTGGCCCCATTATACTAGTAACTTTGCCTTCCCTTCCAAGACTCTCTTTAGCTTTCAAAGTAACTGATCTGCTTCAGGTTATCGGTTTGATCCTCTGACTCAGTTAGCATATTGGGTTGAGTTAGGTCATAGTTTAACACTGAATTTACCCAGTGTATGAGCTAGGACAATTTGACAAAGCCAACTCTATGCCTTTCCTTAAACTTGCATTTAAACTAAGTAAAAAGATGATACAACCTGGTAAGGCAGGTATTTTTACCCTCATAGTACATGAGGTAGTGAGGCTTTAATAAGGGGCTTCCTCGAGGTATCACAGCTACTGATTTTCAGAGTGATAAGGTAAATTGCTGGGTTCTGATTCTAAAGCCAGTGCTTTGCCATGGAAATGGAATGGAGGCCATGCGGATTGGACTTTGGGACTTGTGAAATAAGAAGTGTCCAAAAGTAATAAATGAGGATGGGAGGGGAAATAGATTTCACCCAAATATGCCTTGCCCAACACTGCTAAACTAGATTTGTCTTCTGGTTGTTAGATTCCTGAGTAGCAATAAATGGTGTTGCCATTATCTATTTATTTGTTTCCTTAAAGGCTTCTGGAAACCATTTTTTGTTTGGTTTTTCAAATCAATTAATGTTATTCACTTGCTCTGTGAAGCTAGATATATAACATCTGAATGAAATCATTTTAAATGGGCTTGAGTGGTATGTGTCTAACGGTTCTTTCAACTTACATTCCTGTACATTTTATGTAGCTTTTATATTCTCAGGCAAATTCAATGAGCAAATTCTGGAAATTTCTGAAATAATGAATTATATTTTAAAATAAAAAAATAACTGTAAAAAGAACTAGGATGAGTTTTATTTTGAATTGCTCATTTAAAAATTTCAAATTCTAACTCTGATGATTCCTGAAATATGAATGGAGATATCAAATAACACTCAAAATAGAGTGCATGGTGATGTGCATTATTATGCACTCTTTATATATGAAAAAAAATCAGTCAGATTTAACCTATCAGTGAAAAATTTTATAAATTCAAATGTTCCATTTATAAATAACGTGTTTCATGGTCAAGAGCAAAATGTTGAGTCTCAGTATAAACTGTCTTATTATTGTAGTTTAAGAAACTATTGTCCTTGTATAACTCAGCCCTCTTCTGTATTTGCTTACATATATTTACCTCATATGATATAAAAATTATGCAAACATGAATATATGTCCTAACATGTTGTTTAATGCACACTATGAAGCCTAGTGTTGTAAGTGAACTCTGTCAAAAATCTACCTATTGGCAGAAATACTAACCAGATGATTTTTTTTAATACTTTTTCCTTTCTGGTAGAAGTGGTCTTTTAAAGATTTATTTTTATTGTTTTTGACAGAGAGAGAGAGATACAGAGACAGAGACAGAGAGAAGGGGGAGGGCCCAGAACAGTCTCCATAGTTGTACATCATTGGTTTTTTCACATAGTTTCATTCCGCAGGTGGGCTTGGGGCTGCACAGGGCAGGAACTGGGCTGGGGTCTCACCCCGGTGAGAACTGAACTGGGGGCACTCCCCAGTTCAGCATATGGGTCTGCATGGGCCGGGGCCGGGATTCAATCCTCAGTCCCCGGGGCTGCAAGTGAGTGCTTAACCCACTGAGCCATCCCGGCTTCCCCTAGAAGTGATCTTTTAAAACCTTAATTTCTAGGAAGCATGTATTATCATTCATTTACATCACAGTATAAATTTAAGACCATGTATTGCTCCTTGACTTCTACATGATCAGGAGTGAGGGCTTTGGGGGAAGACTGATAAGTGTCAGACCCAGGTCCAGTTATTTGTTAGCTAAATGTAATTGGAAACTAATTATGGTATTTTTGTGACTCTTTCCTTGTCTTTAAAACTGATACCAGGATAGCTTAGTGGTTGAGTGCTTGTTTTTCAAACTCAAGGTCCAGGATTCAGCTCCAGGTACCAGTTTGTGCAAACCCTTATGCTGAACTGTGGCACAACTAATAATGGCCGGGATGGCAGTGAAGGTTCTCATCTCCCATGCAGGAGGCACTTTGGCTTCAGTTCTCACCCAGAGAAGCCCCACATCCACCTGTGTGGAATGAAACCATGTCACAACTAATGATGCTCAACTCTGGAGACTACTCTGGACCCTCCCTGCTTCTCTTTCTCTTATCTTCTCTCAAAAACAAAATAAATATTTAATAAAATAAATAAATAAAACTGTCATAACACTACTACTAACAATATTGATATGTAGCAGGTTGGAAGATTAAAGGAGATAGCACACCTGGTGAACTTTGTACAGTGTCAGCTTCACAGACTACTTAACAGTTATTAAACATTAGCTATTAATTATTACCCCCATTTACCAAATATTTATTAAGTGCTTGTGATTAGACAGGAATATTTTGCAATTTATAAAATCAATATTCTATTAGTTCACTTGCTGTTACACATACAAAATATTTGCTTAAATGTTTATCTGGGGTATGAATAATATGCAGTGTTTTATACTAAAATGTGATACTTAATTTTATTACTGACCATGGTTAAATCTACCTACTGTTGAGACATTGGCTAAACTCTTTTTCTGTGGGTGTAATCATGCTCATATTCTAATTGAGGGTTATAATACTAGATAGCCAATGTCTCTAACATCTAAAATTCCAAATCAGTGAGTATAGAATACTTCAGTGTCAAGAATTAAAGATAGAGATTAATACCAATGTGTCTAGAAGTTTAGAAACACCTAGATGTTTAAGTAGGTTGTTCAGTTATGATTTCTTTTTATAATTTCACAATTAAAGATTAACAGAAATTCATTTTTTATCTCTACTAATCTGAAGAATTCAGTTATTTGTGGAGAAATTCTCAAGTGGACATTCAATTCTTGAGTTATATCAGGGGATGTAAAGAAGCAGCAAATTCAACATAATTTTATAAGCCTGTAACTAGAAAATCACATAAAAGTCCATGGTGAAGTATTTTCCTGGTTACATGGAGTTAACAGGACTTTCTTCACTCAAAGGAAGAAAGAGAAATACAGTGTTCTACCCCCACCCCCTGCCCTGTAAAAGCAAGGGGAGCTCATCACTGTGCCTTTAAAGGGGAAAAAATGCTCATTTCATTGAGGATTACAGAGTAAATACATTTGATTTCCATAAAGAATTTAGCCCTTTCCATATAATACTAGTAATCCAAATGAAACCTAATAAAAACAAAAAGCTAAAATACTGCTCAGATTGGCATTCCAAAGGTGACCCTCTCTCTCCTTGTCACTTTTTTCTTATTAGCAAAAACGGGCCTATGATCATTTGGGGGAAGGTTTGACTATTGTAGTATCCAGATGCCAATCACATCAGCCTTTTAAACTGCCTTTCCTGGTGACCCTGCCCAGACGTCAGGAACTGCCTTTGGGGAGATCTTTGTAGCAAACCGCTGGGGACATGAGCATACATGTGCACCTGGATGTAATTCCTTTTTATTTGTCTTCACGGGAAATGTGATGACTGATCTTGAATATCTTGCAGATGAGAACTCTGTACACTTTCTTCATAATAAGCTGTTCAAGGGCACTAAATGATTGTCACACATTTTGTCATTTAATTTTATTGCCTTTTCCCAAAATGGCTGAAATAAAAGGCTGTAGGATCCAGATACAATTAATTACCTATCAAAAAGAGAAATGCAACCAAAATCAATATGCTTTAAAAGCACATATTTTACATTTTTTACTGTATGATATTTATGCATTATTGCTATTATTTTTATTATTTTTAGTAAATTGGGGCATTTAAAGTACTTCATTAAAGGAAAGCTGATCCTAAACAGTTGGGTACAAGTAGGGCAAACTTTTTCAGATAGACTAATTAGTAAAAGCCTATTCATTCTGACCTTCAACATCCTTGGTGTCCCGGTATTTGTTTCCCTCTGACTGGAGCAAGTAATATTGCCAGAAAATGCTTTTTTTTAAAAAAAGAACAAAATAAATAAAATGCCTAATTTTTTCAAGGCAAATTTGAACCACAGATTTCATTTGACCTTTGATGTTAGATTTGGTCTATAGTTATTGAAAGACAAATGTATGGATCTACTAGATGACAGTATTTTAATGGGTTCTGATGATGTAGACAAGTAAGAAAAGAGTAAGAACATGGATCTTGGTAACAAAGTAACAAAGAAAGTGGCTCTTGGGCAATGCAAGGATCCTTATATATTTCTGTTGGCAACAGAAACAGAAGAGATATGAATGTCTGGTTGAACTCATCTGTATATAGATTGAAAGAAACAAGGATCCAGATGCATATCTAACTCTCAGAATAACAAAAATCAGGGATTTTAGGAAGTAACAAAAGGATATTAAAAGTAAATGTTGGGATTGTTTTGTTTTTACTCCCTTTAGTAGAGAGGTATAAGTAGGTTCTTCAGAAACGCTTTCAGATGGCATTGTTGGGTGGGAGAGGACTGTTTTGTTTCCCACTCAGCAAATTAATTATAAAGACAATGTATGATGACTGCATGTGTTTTAACCCTTGAGATTTTAAAGTGACACATTTTGAAGCACGTCTACAACGTGGTCTTATGTTTGAAATGTCAGTGATAGGTTTGGCCTGGTAGTCAGTTTAGTTTCACTTTGGAATTCTAACTCATGTTGCACGAAATAATTGTGTTTAGTCGCTCTTGGCCTAAGAAGGATAAGAAGTAGAGTTTTAAGCTATATAAGTACTAGAGACCAAAAGCAACTCTCATTAAGGGTCCGTAGTTGCCAGTGAAGTTACTTCTGTGTCATTTGTTCCTGTTTGTGTGCTATGTCAGTTGTTGTGTACCCTACCATAGTTCTCACATTTTGTCGCTGGAAACTAGATGTTGCACATGTCTTCAATACCGGATCTCCTTAGGCTTATTAAATTTTGATGTTAATGAATATTTTGACACTTTTACCTATACATGCCATTAGGGCTTATTGCAATAGGTTTAAGATGACAATCATAATACACATATATAGTACAATAAAAAAGCACTTTTAATCTTCAAAGTGCTTTATAAACAACAGTGATCAATGCCACGGATGGGTGAACAGCATCAAATTGATTGGCTTCTATTTCAAGGGCAATGGAGGTATTGATGTTGGCATTCTAGTTCAAAGAAAGGCCAAAGTGGCAATAGTCAAGAGTGCAGGTTTCTGGCATCAGGCTCCCCAAGTTTAAAACCCATCTCCCCAGCATGCTGTGTTCAATTTTGCATGTGTATCTCCCTGGCCCGTAGCTCAGTGTCTTCATCTTTAAGATGGATTTTTGTAAGGTTTTGATGCAGGAATTGTGGTAAAGTGTTAGCAAACTATCTCTGTGGTCATTGTTACATATGCATTTATGGGTGACATTATTTAATTCAGAATTTTGAATTATGTGCCTCTTTTTTCATCCATATATTTTATGTGCATAAGCCACATAAATCTTAATGATACTCTTTTATAACCTCTCTTCATTGCATATCTCTCTGATAATTCACTCATTTTACTCAATCTGTGATGTTCTGAACTTTGGATTTTCAGAGACTGAGGAGGAGAGGATGATATAGATGTCCTGTAGTAATCCTAGTGGTTTTACAGGGATCCATGTCTAAGAACTCACTGAATTGTACCATTTACATGGATAAAGCTAATTGCATGTAAATTATACATGTATAGTGGGGAAAAGGAAAAGTTTTACAGACGATGCTTGCAACATTTAAGTGTGAGAATCACCGATCTACATTAGAATTGAAAATTGCTTTGTTCAGAAAAAAACCCCAACTATTTTTATCTTATTTAACTTACTGGTTCATTTTTGTATTGTTTCATTTACTGGTTTTGAAAGGCTTTAGATAGAGACTAAAATGGTGTGTATACTTAAGATTAGGCTCAAAACTCAAAATTTCACCTGAAACAAATTGATATCCATTAGGCATTATAAAAAATAGGAAATAAATTTCACTAAACTAGCAAGAATCTGCATAATTTCAAAAATACATTCTCTTATTTTGTTCTCATTCATATTAGGATAGAACTTTTTATAAATAGGAAAGGCTGTTGCTTCTCTTTTTCTTAGGTGTTTTATCATAAGAAAGAATTTAATCAGTAAAAATATGGAATATACATTTTGCATATGCAGTTGACCAGTTCTTGCTTTGATGGTATTGCAACTCTGTAATGTATTTTTCATAGCCAATATAATTGATGTTAATATGCTATGTGATTAAGTTTAACTGAGAAAATAGTTTACTGAAAACTGATTTCTTCTGCATACTTATAAGTTCAGTAGTCAGGAAAAAACTAGAGAAATATAATTAAGGATTGCAAAATCAATTTGACAC
>PVKE010014588.1:0-34706 GCA_004027555.1 Craseonycteris thonglongyai | reverse complement strand
AGCTGGAACCCTCATGAGGGCTGGAGTCAACTTCATCCAAACTCCTGTTAATGTTGATATGTTGAGCTCTTCCCATGAATCGGGAATGTCCTTAATGGCATCTCAGATGGTGAATCCTTTCCAGGCTTCCACTGACTTTGTGCACATCCACCAGAGAAACCATGGTCTGTGGCAGCTTTGGCCTCACAAAATGTACGAGGTCTGACAATTAAGTTTGTGAGCTCATTCTAGAAAAGTACTACATACTCACATTTCCTAAATAGTCAGACTGAAAATCAGAATGACTCATTGATCCACGGGCTGCACAACAGATGTTGTGTTCACAGGCATGAGAACGTCAGTCTCACTGTCCATCTCCACCAGAGCTCCTGGGTGAGCAGGTGTCAGGGAGCCGTCATATTTTGAAAGGACTCTTTATTCTGAGCAGGAGGTCTCAACAGTGAGCTTAAACTGGTCAGTAAACCGTGCGGTACACAGATGTGCTGTCGTCCAGGCTGTGTAGTTCCGTTTACAGAGCAGAGCAGCACAATTCTTAAGGGCCCTGGGATTTTCAGAACAGGAAATGAGCACTGGCTTTAACTCAACGTCCCCAGCTGCATGAGCCCCTCACAAAAGAGCCAGCCTGTCCTCTGAACTCTGACTTCTCTGTAGCCGTGAATGTCCTGGGTGGCATCTTCTTCCCATAAAGAGCTGTCCCATCGACACTGAAAACCTGTCACGTAGCTCAGCCACCTTCATGAATTGTCTCAGCCAGATCTCCTAGAGAACTTGCTGCTTCATCTCGCACTTTACGTTAGAGAGACGGTTTCTTCCCTTAAACCTCATGAGCCAACCTCTGCCAGCTTCACTTTTCTTCTGCAGCCTCTTCACCTCTCAGCCTTCACAGAACTGAGGACGGTCAGGGCCTCACTCTGGATTGGGCTTTGGCTTAAGGGGATGTGGTGGCTGGTTTGATCTTCTATCCAGACCACTAGAACTTTCTCCATAGCAGCAATAAGGCTGTTTCGCTTTCTTGTCATTCAGTGTTCACTGCGATAGCACTTTTCACTTCCTTCAAGAACTGTTCCTTTGCGTTCACAACGTGGCTGTTAGGCACTAGAGGCCAGCTCTCGGCCGTATCTCAGCTTTCCACGTGCCTTCCCCACTGAGCCTAATCAGTTCTAGCTTTCGACTTAAACTGAGAGATAGTGACTCCTCCTTTCACTTGAACACTTCAGAGGACACGGTAGTTATTAACTGGCCTCATCTCAATATTGTTGTGTCTCAGGGGACAGGAACCCCCAAGGAAAGGGAGAGAGACAGGGAGCGGCCGGTCGGTGGAGCAGTCAGAACACACACAAGCATTTATCAAGTTTGCCATGTTATGGGGGTGCAGTTTGTGGCACCCCAAAACAATGACACAAGTAACATCAAAGATCAATGAACACAGATTACCAGAACAAATATACAACAATGAAAGAGGCTGAAATACTGTGAGAATTACTAAAATGTGATAGAGACATGAAGTGAGCAAATGCTGCTGAAAAAATGGCTTTGATGCACTCGCTCCACGCAGGGCAGCCACAAACCTTCTATTTGTAAAGCACGCAGCGTTTGCAAAGCGCAATGAAGTGAGCGCACCCCAATCTGCAAGGAGCTGTAACTGGCGTTTCTGTTGGTTGATAGTCTGAGAGGTTGGCCTAGTCGGTGTGTCATTACCTTATGGCTCAGGATACCACCAGGTAATTCTTGCTATTGTAGTGACACATCCCTGCAGCCTTATTTACCACAGAAGCAGCACGTGGGTCCTCATGCCTCACACTTTCCCTACATGCAACTTATTTGTGCTTTTTTTTTTATGTTCACACAAAAGCTTTATGCTCATCAGCTGGCTCTAGAGTCTTTTAAATTATACACAATCATTGTGACTAGATTTAAAAAACATCTTTATTATCGTCTAGGAGTTATTTTGCACTTCATATTTCTAAATGCTCCAAGTAGATTTTTTTAAAGATTTATCTTATTGTTTGAGAGAAGGTGAGAGAGAGAGAGAGAAAGAGAAGGGGGAAGGGACCAGAGCAGTCTTCACAGTTGTACAGCATTAGTTGTAACATGGTTTCATTCCATGCAGGTGGATGTGGGGCCACATGGGGCCTGGACTGAATTGGGGGTCTCCCACATGGGAAGGGAGAACCTTCACTGCCATCCTAGCGATTACCAGTTGTTCCACAGTTCGGCATATGGGTTTTGCATGGGCTGGGGCTGGGATTCGATCCCTAGACCTTGCAGTTGCAAGGCAAGTGCGCAACCTCCTGAGCTATCTCAGTGTCCCCAAATAGATTTTTATTAGTAATATCCCCAAGACTTCAGTCTGCTTCTGTTTTGTTATCTGCCTGACCCCGAGATTCTGTGACTGGTCATGTCGTCCCATTGAAGTCCTGAGTATACAGGCATTGCTATCACCTTGGCAACTGGTCGATAAAGAGCTCCAAGTCACAGAGTCCCCGGAAAGGGCCGAGCAGTTAGCAAGCTTGGAAAACAGCGCAGAGGCCAGTGGCAGGACGCCTGGAAAGTTGGAGACATGACTCTCGGTCTGAACACGGGCAGAGTCTGTAGGCCGCTGGACCAGTGCAATTGGCCCACGGTATGGAGACCATGTGTGATGGTCACTGAGCATGCGTTCCCCTGGGCTTCTCTTCTACTTAATTCAGAAGGAGCTCCCATGTCTTCTAAGATCAAGACTAAGATCATGTGACTAAGATCAAGAGAGAGCCCCTGGGAAAATGCGCATAGACCTCCTATCCTTGCTAGAGACCGCTTTTCATTAGGTGGTGGCTGATGGCAGGGATTCTGAAGTTCAACGGGTATGAACCGGCACCTGAATCCACCACTTACTAGCTTTATGGCCTATGGAACTGCTTAGCTTTCTGTGTCAAAGTTTTTAAAATTTGAGCAACAGGGATGGTAATAGCATTTTTGATTCATTGGGTTGGTTAAATGAGGTAAGACACATGATATATTTAGAATAGTGACCAGTATATGAGTTCTCAGTGAGTAATAGTTATCACGAGTGTCCTTTTTATTATTTAGAGCCGACATCAAGCTTTCATGGACATGCTGTGGCTTCCGCCTCACTCTGGCTTTTTGAGACAACCAGTCCCCACGGAGCCACTCATGGAAACAATCAAGTGTACACCGTTGGTCACAGAGCACCGAGTAGTTTCAGCTTTGGCCAGGCGGGTACCAAGGCCCTGGTTGGCACCTCACTGTGTGTTTGACTCTGAACCAAGGTTACATCTCCTCACTCTTATTGATTAGATTTACACAGCAGATGTCTGGATACCAGCCTGCCGCCTTCCCGCTGCCTAAAGTCTCCTTGAATCCATGGGACCACACGGCAGTGTTCGCCATTTGCTCCTCTTCTAGGAGAGATGCTTCAAGAACGTGGCGCGGGGCCCTGGATCTGCTGTGGACCCTCTGAGACAAGCAATGAGAGTGCCACTCACAGACCTGAGCCGGGAGCCCAGGTCAAACCAGGGCTTCCTGACGGGGCCGGCAAGTGTGTGCGGTTCTGCACCTGCTCGTGGGACCTCGGGGAAGTCAGTTTCTCCACCTGCAAACGGGCCACTCCGCGTGTCCTGGGCATGAGGGTGTTGTGAGAATTAAAGCAATCAATGCGAAGTGCTTAGCACACAATCACGTAATAGCAAGCGCGCCTTCTATTACCGGTACTTCAGAATAACGAGCGTGTCTCTTGAGCGTGAAGGTGAAAGCAAGGTCATGTCCGTGAAGAAGATGCGGGGTAAGGACCTAGCTGTGTTTGGGCAAAGACGCCCCCTCGCGAATGGGCGCTGCACGCCGCGCTGTTGGCACTGTGGCCGGTTCTCGCCCCAAGGCATGACCCAGGCGTCTCTGTTTAGCAGAATGGTCTCCCGGGGGTGAATGGGTCGTGCATGCTGAGCGACGGAAGAGAGTTATGAGCCGGGAGACGGGAAGCAGGGGGTGTGTGCTGGCCTCGGAGGAGAGAATTAACGACGGAGCAGCTGCCTTCAGCCCCGCCACGCGCTCCTCGCGGGCCGCAGCCGACGAGATTTACAGCTCCCCTCTAAACTGCCCGGTTCACTGTGCCCCGTATTAACGGTCGTTCTGACACTGCTACATTCCTCCCGCCCCGAGCACCGTCTGCGTGCGAGGTTTACGGGCGGCCTTGTAAACAGGCGTCCTTAGCGGGGAAGGAGATTTAATGCGCTTTCTCCACTCGGAGATTTGTGACCGCGGGCTCTGTCCAGAGCGGCCTGCTGCAGTGAGTGCTCTGGGGGCAGCTCTGTGGGGACTGCGTGCACATGGGACCTTGGGGACGCAGGCCAGATTTAGGTGGTTCTGTTAAAGCGTCGCCCGGGTGCCTCTGCTTTGCTCGGTGGGCTCTCGCTCGCTGGCCTCGTTGGACACGGTGATACCGGGAGGCAGCGGCAGTGCTTTCTCGTCTCTGTTACAAGACGTGGAGAAAACTGCGGCTGGCAGTGCTGCCTGTGACAGAGCGCCGGCGACCACAGGCTTGCTTAGTGCCAGGTGTGCCCAGTTACTCAGTCCTCACCGCGGACCTGAGACAGGCTCCGGGGTCAAACTCAAATGACCTTCATGGGTCAGGCCCGGTCTGGGTGGACAATGGGAAGAAAAGAAATAAGCCAGAATTAAGATAATAGGAAGTGGCCAGGTCACTGTAAAATTAACATCCTGCATAGAAATACAAGAAAATGAGTTATTAAAACAAAAGTGTAAAACTTCTATCCTGGGCAGACAAAACATGTCTTCCTACATACAGTCTGCTTATTGCTGTGTTCCCCAGGCCTAGAAGAGGGGTTCATGGCCGATGCTTGAGTACGTGCGTGAATAACTCCACGAAAGCATGAAGACGTAAATTCACATGCAAGCTGATTTCCTCCATCCCCAATCATCACATAAGGAAACCGAGGCTTTGGAAAGATTGAATATATTCATAAGACAAAACAGACAGAAAATGCTAGGTCTAGAACCCAGACCCAGATCTGACTAGTGATTCTTTGTCTGTCACCATTCTGTGACCTCCCACGGGTCCTTTTCAGTTTCTAAGTGTCCTCATGAAGTCCCCTCTTTGCTGTTCATCAGTCTGTGTTTTGGGGGCTTGGGGACTTTCAAGGCTTTTGCAAATGTCCTTCAGTAGGGATGGGGGTGGCCCTCAGGGACAGGACCGGTTACCTGGCTGGGCCACTTGTCAGGTGTGACCTTGGGCCAGTCACTCCTCTCCTCCAACTCTCTGCTTCCTCCTCTGCACAGCAAGGATGATACTATACGCTGTGCCAGTGCCGCTTTGTGTGGGACTGTCCTGTTTTAAAGATTTTTTTACATTGTTTTTAACAGAGAGCGAGTGAGAAAAAGGGGAGGGCTGAGTGTAGTCTTCATAGTTGTACGTCACCAGTTTTTTATATAGTTTCACTCCACAGGTGGGCACGGGGCTGCGCAGGGCAGGAACCGGGAAGTAGGGGCCTCCCTCATGGGTAGCACATCCCCGTTCTGCATATGGGTCTACACGGGCCGGAGCCAGGATTCGATCGTCAGACCCCAGGGCTGCAAATGAGTGCTCAATCCGCTGAGCCATCCCGGCTTCCACTGTCCTTGTTTTAGAATGAAGTTCCTGTGTCCCAAGAAAGCCCTCAGTTCGGGTGAAGCAAGGCTTCTTCTTCATTCATCAACATGATTGTTGACCAACAATCAATAAAGTGTCACAAAAATATGTTTATGTGAAATGGGAGAGATGCCGTCAGACTTCTTAGGGACCAGCCCCACCCCAGGAACTAATACTTTGGGACACTGAGACTTGGATGGTGGGGTAGGTGGACCCCTGACCTGAAAACACCTGCCCCTTGAACTCTGGTTACTGAGGGCTCAGTGTTCCGTGTTGGTCAAACACGACCATCAGTCACCTATTTTTAAACTCGGTGTGTGCATGCAGTAGGGGCTCATTAACTGAGTTGAAAATTAAGTTCAAGGAACTGAATTTGGACTCATAAGCCAGAAAAGAGAGAAGTGGATTTGGGGTGAGCTACGAGTCAGCTGTGATTTTAGAGTTGGGTTCCCCCCGCCCCCCGCAAGCTGACAAGAACGTGGGCTCCAGGCTCGGCGGCGACTCCACAAAGGACGTGAGAAGCGCGTCAGCACGCTCTCGCCGTGTGCGGGATACGTCACCGCGGGCCGGGTCTCCGGATGCTCAGAAGGGGCCCCCCTCTGGTAGTGCTTACAAGTGACACCACAGTGACGCACACTGACACACGAGAAAGAGGCAGAGCTCGTGCTGAAAACCTCTGTAACGCGTGACAGGCTGCAGGGACGGCACGTGCACGTATGTTAGCTTCGAATTAAGTGGCTTTTGACACTTTAGCACAAACCGTTAGGATTATTCAAGACAAGAGGACGTGAGCAAGCAGCTGGCTGAGGTGACTGCCGTCGCCCCTGGGGGCCCCTGACAAGCCTGCGGACGAAGCCGTGGCCGCGTCTCCGTGTCTCCAGCTCCGCGTGGGCACCCGCACGCCCGCACCTCTCTGGGAGGCTCTGCAGCCACGGTCCTCGGTCTTTGCTGGGTTGCTGGGCAGTGGCAGCTCTGTGTCGGAGATGTAACAGGGACATGTGGTCCCACTGGAAGCCTCAGCGACCTGTAGTGTCAACCAGTCACAGCTAAGAAAGTGGGACAGGGCCAGCTGGGAAAACACAACAAATCCAGCCGCGAGAAGGTGGCTCGGCGGCCGGGGGCGTGCGTGGCGAGAGGAGGGGCAGCTCTCGGAACGAGGGGGGACGGTTGTTGAGAAGACGGATCCCCCGGCGACGGCTTAGCCAGGAGCTCAGGGCCGCCGCGCTGCGGGTCCCGGGGCCTCGTGTCCCTTCAGAAATGTCATCCGCTGAGCATCGCTGAGGGTCACGTGCCCAGTTCTGCAGCGTGGCCAGTCTGTAGGAGTCTTACTCTCTAACGGATGGCAAGCGTCTTCCTTGTGGGTTATTCCCTCCGGTCTGTTCTCTAGTGTGGGACGAATGGATCAAGGGCTGTTTTGTAGTGTGCAGCGATTTACCAGATGTAGTTTCTTCCAGCGGGAAGTCTGTGCTCAGCGAGCTCACGTCATGACATCAAAACACCTTCCCACGAGGTCCTGAGCACCTGCCACACAGAGCTTCAGACGCCCGCGTTTGAGCCATTAGGCTGGTGGCCTGTGGCGGCTACCGGACCTCCCTCTCTCATAGTTTTCTCTTCTGGAATGGGCTCAGACCTGGCGTCTACCCCACGGGGTTTCTGGGAGGATCGCTGACGTGTCGCTGAGTCTAGAGCTCCGAGTCCAATGGCAGGAGAGCGCGCGGTCTGAGCACTCAGTAGACGGCTGAGGTTGGTTAAGCTGCACTTTCTTTGGAGTTGCCCAAATCTCTGCTCTCAGTCATCAGACCGGGTCACACAAACGTTAAAATTCCTGGAAATAATCTTAATGCCCTACCTTAGGACCACGTCTCGAGCGACAGGGCCACTTGTGTCTAGAAATGCTCCATGCTCGGGAGAAGGAACCACCGGACCCTATCAGTTCCCTGCACATGGAAAAGCCAGGCCACCCTCAGTCGACGACAAGATTCATAAACAAGCCTGCAGCAACAGCCATTCAGGGCACAAGGCGTTTGTCGCCCCAGCTGGTCAGGCTGTGGGACCCACGGCCGCCTCGTCCCCCGCTAATGGCTGACGGGGAGCAGCTCGACTCTCAGCAAGGACTTGCACGCTGCGTGGGGGCCCCCAGACGCAGCCCCGCAGACCTGTGTTCTCAGAGGCCGGGACCTACAGGCCTGTGGGGGGCGGAGCTCGGCGGTGGGGAGGGGAGTCCTGGGTTCCAGAGTCCTTGGTGGGTCTTCCCTAAAGTCACGTACGAGTCCCCAGGCAGCGGGCCACCTGCAGCTTCCTCTTACTCCCGGGTGTCACCTTGCCCCCTGTAATGGCTATTTGTTAGAGTCCCAAGTGCATTAGAGAAATGCCACCAATGTGTTCGGGAAACCATTGAGTTTGGGGTGAGGTTAAGTTCAAGACTTGGCTAATGCCTAAGGTGACCAGATGTTAACATTGGTAAAGCGGGACACCATTGACCGGGGGAGGGGGTTCTTGATTAAAAATTGGGTCTATCTCCCGCCGTTCCCTAGCTTGTCGTACGTTCTTTCCAAACATCGGGACTTTTTTAAAACACTGCGGGACGCGGGACAAATTGTTAAAAATTGGGACTGTCCCACCAAAAGCGGGACGTCTGGTCACCTTACTAATGCCTTGTCCTCACTCTGTAAACACACCCCGCATGTTCTGCGCAGTCTTTGATTTGTGACAAATTGCATCCACGTGTGGACAATACAACCGATGAAGCAGATTATTGGCTGATGAAAAAGTGCCATAAATAAGGGAGTGACGGCCAGAGGTTGCCATCTTTAGAACCCGCTCTGCAGAATGGGCGCTGGCCTCACACTGAACTGGAAACGCACCTCCAAAGTGATTTCCGCACCGTGAGACCCGCTCCCTGGCTTGACTTCATATATCATGGCTCGTGCTGAAGCAAAAGGAGAACGTGTCTGCTACTCCCCATCAACTGATTTTATTACAGCCGCCTGCCCACAATTTGTCCACAGACCCGTAAGACTCACGGAAGAACCAGCGGTTTTTACAGTCGAGACAACAAAGGCAAGGCCTTCAGCTGTTAAGTCTTTCATTAACTTCATGGATGTGTGACCGCTGATTACAATCTCAGGTTTGACAGCCTGTTTTCCGTCATGTGCCATAGATTTTTCAAGAAGACACTTCATAAATTCTCCTGTGGAGATACGGGCGAGTATGAAAGCCCAGTGCAAAGCTCTGAAGGAATAAAAGGAAATAAATGCCTTGCGGTGACATCAGGACGACCAGCGAGGCCGTTAGCTTGATGAATTCAGGCTGGCGACCATGCGACGTTCTGTCGCTATGACCCATTTCAAGTGTTCCTGAAATACCCGCTTCTAACTTGCTTCTCCAGTTTGGGATTTGGTTTTGGAAATAAGCCATGTCCTCGTTTTATGAATCGATTTTCTGATCCGTGTGTTTATGACGGCTGCCGTCCCGGCAAGGCAGGCCTGACCTGGGTTACCATCGGACATTCAGGTGCTCACGGCATCTTCTGTGACATGTGGCCACAGCAGTCACACGTCCAGTTGCTTAATGTTAGGTCAACTCTTGCCTTGGAGCACTCAGGTACTGAGGAAGGTTTGCAATGAGCTGGGTAAGCATCGGGGGGGCGGGGAGGCCGAACCAGAGGAGAGAGACGGCATCACAGGTACTTTAGCACCAATGAGGTCACATGGCTCCCAGAGACAACGCTCGGGACCCCCCGTAGGCGGACGGCTGAGTGGCTGGACGTCAGGGAGCATCTGTCTCGGCCTGGTGGCATGAAGAAGGTCCCTCCGCACGTTAGAAGTGGACGAGGTCACACACTGGGGGGTGCTCGGTACTGGGGTTCGGCCCATCTGGACGGGCCAGTGTCTCTTGTACCCTGGTTATGAAGTGTGTTAACTAGCACCCTCGAAGGCGACGAGGGAGGGAGGTTTCGGAGGCACGAGGTGCAGCTGGGAGGGAGGCCAGTCCCTCCTGCCCACGCTGTCGCCCAGAGCAGGCGGTAGGTGTCCACCGGCCTGTTGTGAAGTGTGTCCAGGGCGCAGAGCCTCGAGCGGCGCGCATCTCACAGGCCGGAGCGAGGAGGCTACTTACAGAACCTGCCAGGTTTCGGGGGAAGCGGCAGTCTCCCCAAAGGCCGGGCAGGGGAGAAAACCGTGAAAACTTGGCGAAGGGTAAGACCAGGGATCTATAGCAAATGTGATGCTGAACGGAACGTGTGCCCGGAGGGAGGGCCAGGCAGGTGCGAGTGCTGTGCTGATTCCGGGGTTAGGCGTGTTAGCCGTGTTAGCCGCGTTAGCCGTGTTATCCATGTTATCCGCGTTAGCCGCGTTATCTGTGTTATCCGTGTTATCTGTGTTATCCGCGTTATCCGTGTTATCTGCGTTAGCCGCGTTATCTGTGTTATCCGTGTTATCTGTGTTAGCCGCGTTAGCCGTGTTATCTGCGTTAGCCGCGTTATCTGTGTTATCCGTGTTATCTGTGTTATCCATGTTATCCGCGTTAGCCGCGTTATCTGTGTTATCCGTGTTATCTGTGTTAGCCGCGTTAGCCGTGTTATCTGCGCTAGCCGCGTTATCCGTGTTATCCGCGTTATCCGCGTTATCCATGTTATCCGTGTTATCCGTGTTAGCCGTGTTAGCCACGTTAGCCGTGTTATCCATGTTAGCCGTGTTATCTATGTTAGCCATTAGCCGTGTTATCCATGTTATCCATGTTATCCGTGTTATCCATGTTGTCTGTGTTGTCCGTGTTAGCCGTGTTATCCGTGATATCCGTGTTATCCATGTTAGCCGTGTTATCCATGTTAGTCGTGTTAGCCATGTTATCTGTGTTAGCCATGTTACCCGTGTTATCCATGTTATCCGTGTTAGCCATGTTATCCGTGTTTTCCATGTTAGCCGTGTTATCCATGTTATCCATGTTATCTGTGTTAGCTATGTTAGCTGTGTTATCCGTGTTATTCATGTTATCCATGTTATCTGTGTTTTCCATGTTATCCATGTTATCCATGTTAGCCATGTTATCCGTGACCACCACCAGGTCTGAGCAGATGCAACCCATTGAGAAGGAGAAGGAAAGGCTGCAGGTATTGGAAAGACTGTCATGATTTGCAGGCAAGGTGGTTTATTACCCAGAAAATCCAAGAGAATCAACTGTCAGAGCAGAGAGTTGGACCAAATTCAAAGTCAATATATACATATCAATAGCTTTCTTCTACCTAAACAGTCATTAGTTAAGAGGAGATAATAGGAAAACGCCCATTTGTCATATCAAACAACAACAACTATGAAAAAAGCCTGTAAGGTACCTAGAGACACACCTAACAAGAACATATTCGAATCCTCTATGTAGAGAATATGAAGTTTTACTGAAGGACATTCTATAGGACATACGAGTATAAAGTGACAGACAAAAGTTACTGGCTAGGAAGACATTAGCCAGGCTCAGTCAGTGAGTTCTCCCAAATTATCCATAGATTTAAAGCAATAACAAACAAAGTCCTTACAGAATACTTCATGGCACCCGAGAGGCTAATTTCAAGGTTCTGCTAGAAGAGAAAATGTGCAGAAATAAGCAGCAAATTTTAAAAAATAACAATGAGGGAAAATTTGTTCCTTGGGCTACCAAAATCCTTTATAAAGCAACAGTAATAAATAAATGTGGGATTGCTGCATGGATAGATAATTAAAGCATAGAGGATTAGAATTAGAGTCATAGTTTATCAGGATTTGTTGAGCAATAAAAGTTATAGCTCAATAAGTGAGGCATGTAGCTTTTAATATGTCCAAAAATAGTCAATGACATTTTTTAATAGAAATAGAAAAAACAATTCTAACATTTACATGAAACAACAAAAGACCCCAAAGAGCCAAAGAGACCACGAGAAAGGACAAAACAGAAGGCATCATAGTTCCTGATTGCAAAGCTGTGGTCATTAAGACAGTATCGTACCGGCACAGAAATAGACATAAGAATCAATGAAGCAAAACAGAGCCCAGGAGCAAACCCCTGCATGCATGGTCTACTACTCTCTGACAAGGGAGCCAAGAACACTCAATAAATGGTGTTGGGGAAACGGGATAACCACATGCAAAAGCATGAAATTGGGCCCCATCTTATGCCTCTCAGAAAATCAACCTGGAGTGGATCAAATAAACAGTAAAACTCCTAGAAGAAAGAGAGGGGGACACTCTTCCACCTTGGACTGCACAGTACTTTGGGTATGATACCCGATGACAAGCCATGAAGCAAACACGGATAAGTGGGGCTATTCAAACAAAAAAGCTCCCCTACAGCGATGTGAACAATTTTAGAAAAGGAAAAAGCAGCCTCCAGAATGGGAGAAAATCTTTGTAAACTATAGATTGAATAAAGGATTAGTAGCCAAAGTTTATAAAGAACTCCTACAGCTCAGTAAGAAACAAACACTCAGATTCTAAAAATGGGCATGGGTACTAAACAGGCATTTTTCTAAAGTTTTCCAAATGGCCAACAGGGACATGAAAAGATACTCAATTCCCATCACCAGGGAAATGCAAACCCAAACCAGGATGGGCTGTCACCTCACACCGGTTGGAATGATTGTCAAAGACAAGCGTTAGTGGCAGTGGAGAGATAAGAAAACACTTGTACGCTGTTGGTGGGACTATAAGTTGGTTCGGCCACTATAGAAAAGGACAGATGGTCCCTCAAAATATTAATAACAGAAGTACTGTGTAACTCAGCAATCCCACTTTGGGGTATACGCCCACAGGGGCCCACAGGGAACGAAAACGGGAGTTTGAAGCGGTGACTGCACCCCCATGTTCATTGCAGCGTGACTCACGGTGGCCAAGACGTGGAAACAACCTCAGTGCCCGTCAGTGGATGAGGGATAAAGCAGTTGTGGTGCACGTGTGCAGTGGGGTATTATATGGCCACGCGGAAGAAGGAAATGCTGCCATTGGCGACAACATGGATGGGCCGCGAGGGCATTATGTTCAGTGACATGAGACAGACGATATGCTGTCGCTCATATGCAGCACTCTAGTAAAGCCAAACTCGTGAAAGCCGAGAAGAGGGGGGCCACTCCCAGGCCTGGGCTGGGGGAGTTGGGCGATGCCGTCTGAGGATACACACTGGGAACGGACAGATGGAACTGAGCCCTGGACAGCTAACACACAGGCCAGCAGCTATTGTCTACAACAGCGGATTATTATAAACCTCAAAGCTGTTACGACACAACCCTGTGTCCTGAAACCTCAAAACCACCCAAAGGACATAACTGTGATGTGGTAGGTGTTAGCTGAGGGCGGTCATCATACTACAACACATAAACGCACCAAGTCAACTCCTTGTACTCCTTCAACTTTCACAATATCGTATGTCAATTATACTTCCATAAAAGCATAACCAATCCATAAAAATAAGGCATCTCTGGGTAAGAGGGAGGAGGTATAAGATTATTTTATTCTGGTCAAATTTTTGCTTTGCTCGCGTGGCGAATTATAGTCTACACAAAATAAATCAGTGTTTATTTCCTACATCATGCTTACTTTAGAGCAGGGGTGTCAAACTCAATTAAAACACGAGCCACTTGGTGCAACAGGCAAGATGCACGCAGGACACATCACATTTACAAACGTCGCGGGAACGGAGTCAGCGCGTTTATACACACCCACAGGCCCCCAGGAAAGGCACTGGGCCATGTGTATACTCGTCTTCAGTAGTTAAAGTGTTCACGAGGGAATTGTGTGCACGGTATTGCCTCGATCTCCCCTAAGCGCTATTTTCTTCATAACAATATTTTCTATTTTCATTTTATTTCAGAGCATTGTGGGCCACAAAAAATGACCTTGGGGGCTGCATGCGCAATTTGACACCTCTGCTCTAAACCCTAGAGTACTGAGAAATGAAGACACATAAAAAGGAGGAGACAAACTCCACCTAAAGATCTGTCTGCAAAGCTTATAATGTTAAAAAAATCAAGTGAACAAAATGCTTGGATGAACCCTGTACAGGGAGCAGTGGGCATCATGCTGGGTTGTCCAGGTTCCTTTGTGAGTGTGGGCGCTGGGTGTGGGCACTGGGTGCAGGCGCTGGGCCTTTGTAGGTGACACCGCTGTGAATTTATGCTCCCTCACAAAATTTTATGCTTCTCACAAAAGATTATTAGTCTTCCTTGCCCTTCAGCAGATGCCAGGTTAATAAAATCAAAACACATTTTAGTTGAAGATAAATTCTGTTTCAGGCTTTGAGCAGCAATACGGGCTGCAATTGGCAAAGTCCGCGTATCCCTTTAAAATAAAACAGCGTTTCTGAAAATAATGTCATCTTCAGCAGTTTCCCTGTGTGGCCTAAGGTGACTATTGATTTGTCATTGGATGGATTTAATAGGGATTGTGAAATGTTTCAGCTCATCTCGCTTGTCTGTTCGGAAAGGGTTCTAATGCTGCTATGAACAGGGACCAATCTCTTATGCTGTTGCTGTTGGGTTTTATGAGGGGACCGGCAGGGTGTTGGGTTCCCGGGCACCCCCCACCTCCTACCCCTGCCAGGTACCGACCCCAAGGGTGTCTCAGAACACTCATGTCAGAGGGATGTTTAATTGATTTGAAGACTTAATATGAAGGGAATGACTGACAGTCTCATGATGGATCAGCAAGTTAATCTTAGCGCCTGTGAGTTTCCTGTGACTTCCATTCTTCTAGCTGCACCACCACCACGCTGCAGACGGGAGGTGGTATCTTCCTGATGTCCCCTGTCCCCCAGCCCCCGAGCACATGTATTCCTTTCTGATACACTGAAGCTCAGGCGGCCACCATGATGGCCGGCAGGACTGGGCTCGTGTCCTTGTCACTAGAAGCCTGTCATCTGGGCAGAGTGCCTGCCCGCCTGGGAGCGTCACACACACAGAAAGTGACTATTTGGCCAGAGGCTGGACAATCAAAATCCAGAAGCTCTGAGATCCCTGTCGGCCCTGCCCGTGGGCCTCATAGGCATACACTGGATGCCTTGCACCCTCGGAAACACGTTTATTTGAACTGTGTCTAAAGATGCTTTCTCAGGCTTGCAGCTCATTGTTCCATCTTTAATTACTGATACTCCCATTTTTAAAGATTTATTTTATTGTTTTTGACAGAGAGAAGGGGGAGGGCCCAGAACAGTCTCCGTAATTGCACACCATCAGTTTTTGACATGGTTTCGTTCCACACAGCTGGGCGGGGGCCTGGTCCTCGGTTTCAGTGTGGGAGACAAGGGCCCCAGGGGAGTTTACTTGTCCAAGAGCAAACGGTGAGTCCACGGCAGACGCAGGAGAATCGTTAGGAATGAAAGGGTCCGTGAAACCAGGTGCTGTTATAGAGCAAAAATACAGGGGCCAGCAAGCGGGTGACTTCCATGACTGTGAAGACAAACACCAATTCTCATGGAGGAAGCGAACCTGGTTGCTATTCAGGGAGATAGAATAACCGATGATGGATCAAAGGGAGCGGCTGTTAATCACGCATTTGGGGGACCTCGTTGGTTTTAGCTGCGTTGATGGGTTGTGGGTGGTTGGTGTGGGGCTTGCAGGCCATTCTCTAAACCAGAATTCAGTGACCACCGACGGCTCTGGGCCTCCTATCACAGCTGAGCCCCGCTTGGGGTAGAGGGAGTGGCTGCTCTCAGCCTCTGTGACGGGCAGTGTGTCTGCTGCTGTCACCTCACAGAGCCACACTCCCCAGCTCATCAGCTGAGAGGGGTCAGAATGAGGCGACTGTCCCGTCCCACCGGGAGGCCCCACAGATACGGTCTCAGCTCCCAAGCAGGTTGACGCTATTGATGGTGCTGCCGGTAGAGCCTTCCCCACGGACAGGGACGGTCAGTCAGCAGGACCCGACCCCCAATCCATGGGGCCACTGGCTGTCCCTGGCCCCCTCCCCCGGCCTCAGCTGGACTCCAACCAGCTCTCACGACATCAGGAAGCTTCCGGTAGATTCCACCTGCTTCTGGAAAACTAGGTGACTGAGTCCTCCCGAGTCACCCTGAACATGACAAGGTTTTTTTTCTCTGCTAGGTTGGGAAAGACCCCAGTGCAAAACCAGCGGAGCTCCCAGGACCCCTCCCCAGGAACATCTCCCAGGAACGTACCAGGGCTCTCAAGTGGGGGGCAGGGTGGGGTCAGGCTAAATCAGAAATGTCACTGACGTCTGGTGGACTGACGTGGCCCACGGTTCCCGGAGTGGTCGATGGGGTAAGGAAAGTAATAGGATGCGGAGAAGTGGAGATGTTGATGCAGACTCTAGAATAACTCTTGCCTCGTAAAACCAGTCCCCTGCAGGGCGGTGTTGCTATTCAGAACTACACGATCCCAGCAACGGCTCAAGGGCTAATTGTGTGTTATGCATCACACCCTTGGAGGGTGGGTCAGATTCAAGAATTATTTGCTCCCAAGTCACTGCTAGGTCAAGGCAAACAGGCCTTTAGAGAACCGGTAAAGGTTCGACGTCAGAAAACTGACATCATCGCTGACATAGGAGTGTTTGTTTGGAGATACTGTGCAGAAGGTCGAGGTCATTTCTCTCTCCTCACACCGCCTCATCAGAGGCCACGCGTCTTACGACGGCAGCACCGAGCTGCGGAAGCCTGCGGTTCCCCCACCTTCCCATTAAACTGCTCACTGTGCCACGGGGAGAGACGTGAAGGTTCCAGAGCAACGAAGACTTGGGACATTGATAAAGTCATTAACTTTAGAATTCAGGCCTAAAGTTAGGACACATGTTCGGCAATTAAGGCCGGGAGGAAGCATGTCGTTAAGACAGCGTGGCCAATTATCCAAGACCTTCTGGTTTAACTCCTTCTCCCAGCCCATTTCTCAGGGCTGTGAAATCCTGACAGCCTGTGGGAGCCGCGCCCCGCCCACCCGGTGAGGAGGCGGTGCCTGCCCCATCGCCCCGCCCACCCGGTGAGGAGGCGGTGCCTGCCCCATCGCCCCGCCCACCCGGTGAGGAGGGGGTGCCTGCTCCATCGCCCCGCCTCTTCCCACCCAGGACTCCAATTTCCAGAAACAGAAAGCAAGAGAAAACAGGTGGGGAGGGGCCTTGTAGGACCGTGGATGTAAAGAGGTCGCTGGAGGGACCGTGTGTGGAGAAGCTGTGGGGTGTGACAGTAAGCGTGTCACACCTTTACACTCACGGCTGTAACCTCTCTCTGAAAGCAAGCAGGGGTACACCTCATAGAAGACAGATGGGTAGGAAAAACATGTAGTGAGGACACACTCTAACCGTTGTTCTCGTCAGAGAGCACATCAAGCGTGAGCCCCATGGCTGACGCACGAGTCCTTTCGTGAGTGACCTCATGACCAGGGACAATGTCCAACCAGCTGGGGCCCTGGGAGGCCTGTTCCCGACAATGTGTGATTCAAGAAGGAAATGAAAACCGCGGTACTTGGGAAGCCCAGGTGATTGGGGTGCTGGGCTAGGACGTCCTTGGAGCTGATACAATGGGGGGGTGTCCATCTGATCCCGCCACTGTTCCCCTGCCAGTCAGTCTCCTGGTCCCTGAGTGCCGGCAGCTCTGAGGCACCCTGCCCCCAGGTGTGGATGGAGACCCTAGACTCGGGGGGCGGGAGCGGGGGGCACCTGCTTGCCTGGGTCTGCAGAGAGGTCTCCCTTGTGGAGTAACTGGACCTCACCTCCCAGCTCGGCCTCTGGCCAGCCAGGCTCCCGGTGTATCTGACACACGCTGCACACAACGGCTGAGGGGACAGCGTGACTTGAAGCCCTCATGTCCCACACGCTCATGACCCCAAAAGTTGTCCTTCTCCAAACCAGCCACGCTCTGTGCTGTGTTAGCAGCATGGACCCCGTGGCCGGCGCCCACCTGGCTTCCTTCCATCCTCATGACCCCAGAGTGTTGCCCGTGGGCGACGTGAGCTCAGCTGGATGGACCACGGGTTGGGGGATACAGGTGTCAAGGACCCAGACGCGCCCTCCCTGGCCGCGGGCATCGTCCTCACAGCTATGAGTCACCGAAATCGAAGGCCGCTCTGCAACCGGCGCGGCAGCGTGGGTCTGGGTTCTGCCGAAGTTCTTCGGTCAATGGCCTGTAAAATCATATTATGAAGTAGAAGCAAGATCTTAATAAATCGCACGGTGTGAGATTTACCCACGAACCTGTGCCCGCTGCCCAATGCCAGCGTGGCCGGGCCCCGCCCGCCGCTCACAGGGGTGTGGGACGCGGTCCTTAAGTCCTCACTGTTGTCAGCTGCCAGCCGGCGGTGCAGCCCCGGCCCCTCCCTCACCCACAGGCCCTGCTTCCCGCCAGCTCCTCACACGCCAATCACTGGGGCCGGGTCAGGACGCATCTCCCCTCAGGATGCCACATGCTCGAGCTCTGATGTGTCACCTGACGCTTCTCCCCACACACCTGTGCCCATCATAGCAGCCCAGAGGGGGGATCAAGTGGCCCTGTCCCCTCTCAGGTTGGCCTTAGCGCCCTCCCCGCCCCCCGGGGGGCTTGGGGCTGGCCCACGATCACAGCGGGAGGAGGGTGAACTCAGGGCCTTGATCCGCCAGGTGCTTTCCTGCCTGGTCACCGCAGGCGGGGCGCGTCCGTCACCCCCGAGCCCTCCCCCGGACGCGGGAAGTCGCACCCCGTCCGGTGCCTCGGGGCGGCTGTCACGAGGTCCCGGTGTGCACCTGCTAACACTCACCCTCCTCCTGCTCATTGTCCCTTTTTAGTGAATTTCATTCACTATTTTTACCAACAGGTATCCTTGGGACAACGTTCAGCATATTGTTGAACCATTTGCCACGTTATTTAATATTCTTCTTTATATCTCCTCCTTTTCCACATCAATAAATATGTTTTAAAAGGACACGCTAACCCCCATAAACACAAAACTGGTATCATTTGACGGAAATAAAACATAAGCATAAACATAAATAGAACATATACGAGACTGTTCTCGAATGCTCCGCATTGCTTAAGGCTTCCAGTGTGAGCCCCGCTCCTGTGTTGGTCCAAAAAGACATGAGCAAATGTCCCAATAACTGTGAAGACGCACTCCTTGGTGTACTGGAGGGCTGGAAGTGAATCCCAGGCGGTGGAGGTTACCTTCCGGTCAGGTCCACGCTCTCTGTGGAGCAGGTGCCCATGAACCTGAGATTCTAGCGCATTCCACTGTCCCGGTCTTCGGGGACCCGGCTCGCTGGACAAACACAGTCCCTGCGCCGGGTGTTGAAGGCCCTTCCTGCTCCGCCCACAGCCAGCCTTTCCGCCCCCTCCTCCCTCTGGTCATCGGCAAGCCCCAAACTGTGGGACCCCCGTGCCGCCCTCCAGCCCGCCTCCCCCCACTGCTTCCCGATGGCGGGACCTACAAGGCCTGCCCGGGGGGCACTTCTCGCCCGCCCCAGCCTCCTTTGCTGCCCACTCCACCTGCACCTGACCTGGGCCTGCTGAGACCCCGTGGTCCTTCTCCTGTGGCCTAGGACCCCCTACCCTGGGCTGGGTATTCTGCTGGCCACCTGTGTCCCACATGTCCCAATCCTGTAACCAGAGGGACAAGGACAGCAGGAGGAAATGCCAACTGAAGTCTGCGCTCATTGGCTCACGGTTGTCATGAGTGCGGATCCGTTAGAGAGAAATCAGGGGAGCGTGGCAGGCCGTGGGGGACCCATGGGCTGGCAGGTGTAGTGGCCCCCAGCCCTAGGCCTGAAGGGACCAGAGAGGGTTGTTCACAGAACCTGGGAGCTTCGTCCCCTTGAGGGGACCACAGATGGGCAGAGCCATCCTCTCTCACAACTGCCAGTTCTCCCGGGGTCCCTCCTGGGCTAAAGCCGGTGCCCGGGAGCCTGTGGCGATGAGCACCCCCTGCCCTGTGGGCAGAGACAGCGTAGACAGGAGCGTGGTCCGGGGCTGAGAAGAGACAGTGGCAGAGAACGGATCCCGAAAGAGGCTCGCCCCTAATCCCACGGGCGAGGGGACAGTCCCTGCACAGGGAGGGGACACCGGCGCTCGGCACGTGAAAGTGTGGGGGAGACGCACACAGAGCCTGTGGCTGGCAGGACGGGGCTGTTGCACGTTTGGGGAGCAGGACAGGCCGCGCCTGGGGAGGACGCGTGCTCACACTTGGTCAGCTCTGCCTCTGTCCGGGCGCCCGGACACGGAGCTCTCGTTTCTCACTAGTCATGAGCGCTCAGAGGCTGCAAATCAGAACTCAGCTGGCCTCCTGCTTTGTGGTTGCCTGTGCGCTAAGGGGCTTCTCTTGACCCAGGTCTCCCCACCCCCCTGGCCCTTCCTTGTCGCCATCTTACATCCCTTCTGTCTTTCTCTTTCTCTTATCTCGCAGTTCTTTTCCATCCTCCCCTTCTCTGCCTCACAGCGGTGGTGGGAATCTTTGTGACACCCGATCTGCCGCGTCTCCGCCGGGTCCGCACCCATCCCACCGGACAGCAACGCGCAACATACGCTGCGTCTCAAATGCCAGGCGCGATTGCTCTGGTTCCCCCTAAGGGACAAGTGCCCTGCTCGGTGGGGCCGGAAGCTCCTCCCTCCTGGCTCCTGACTGTCACCCTGTCCCACCCTTACATGCTGAACACATCCGACCAGCCGGTACCCCCAAGTCCATCTGTGTTTTCACCCCTTTCCCAGGGCACTTCCTTTATAGGACCCCCTTCCCCGTCCCACCCCCCTCAACCTTCCGGCCTATCAAGCTCACCCTGGAAGTGCAGCCAGGTGCCACGTCCTCTCTGGAATCTTCCTGAACTCCCTTCTCCGTGTTTCTTCAGCATTTTGTAGGACTTGTTCTCTCCGTCATATTTGCACTTTCTTTCTCATTCTCTGTTTGTCGGGGCACTCCCCCCGCCCCCCGGATTCTCTACCCAAAGATGAGAGCAGGGCACTATCTATGCCTTCCAGAGCTTTCTGGCTTAGCCCTGCAAATATTCCTCAAGGCCGTCCCCCCTGTCCTCCCTGCCACCCGCGCCTGGCCACGCACACGTGTCATTTTTCCCCGGACCATTTTGACAGCCTTGTAATTGGTTTTCATGCCTCCAGTCTCTCTCCTCTCCAATCTGTTTTCCACTCCACAGTCAGTCTGTCCAAAGCACGCGGCCAACCATGGCATCCCCTGCCAGAGACCGCCGCCTGCAGGATGGAGCTGCAGCCCTCGGTAGCCTCCCTGTTAAATCACTGCCCCTCTGGCCACCTCTCCCTCCTGAGCAGGTGGTGTTGGTGCCACACAGGATGCACTACTCCTCTGTGCCTCTCTGTCCCCTGCCTACGCTGTTCTCTCAGCATGAAATGCCTTCCACTCTCTGTGACCTCACATGCATACGATGCAATGCACTGTACACATGCACACACATGCATGTGCACACACAGCACACAGATGCAGGCACTCACACAAACACTCATGTACACACATGTGTGCAGGCAATCACATGTACACACATGCACGCACATGCAATGCATGCACACGCACACATGCAGCAATGCAAGCATGTACGCAATGCACACATGCACATGCAATGCACACGTGTGCAGCACATGCACATCCATGCAGGTATTGCTCACTCAATGCATGCACACACACATGCAATGCACACAAGTACACACATGCACACATAATGCATGCATGCACACACACACACACGTCTTGTTGGCATGTTGAACTCCTTACTCTTCAGAACCCATCTCTCCTGCTCCACTCCCCAGCCCTGTCTGCAGTCCATAGCATAGGGTCCTGCAAACCACAGCCCATGGGCCAAACGTAGGCACCTGTTTGCTTTTCGTGAGGAAGGATTTAACAAAACACAGTCATAGCATTCGCTGCCACGCCTCCCGGGGCTGCTTTCATGCTCAGGACTGCAGCTTGCAGCTGCAGCAAGCACAAGTGCGGGCCCCTGTCCCCCCGGCCACCTTGCTCCCCTGTGGGCTGCCCAGTGGCACTTTGTACTGGAGCCTGGTCCCAGGGAGGAGCTGGCGGGGCAGCGGCTGTGTGCTCAGACCGGGCAGGGGCCACAGGGGACGCCGGGCCCTGTGTGCTGTCACTTGGGACACCTATGTCATCACAAGGACAGAGCAAGCCCTGAGGCTGCAGGCCATGTCCCCAGGGCAAGGTGTCATCCTGGTGTTTTCTAGGGCCCTGTGCACATCACGTCCCGTTTTTGTTCTGCAGGAACTTTGGCCTCCTGGACGAGCGGTGGGGAAGCTGGGTGGGGTTTGCAGCGTTCCCAAACTGTCCCTGGCTCCTTCGCTCTGCGAAACACTCCACCAACACGAGGGTGGGAAGAGACGCGTCACTGAACACGCCTGGAAACCTTTCCCGGTCCAGAACATCCCCACAGTCAGGCCGTCAAGGTCACGTGGCTTCACTCGGAGTGCCGTACACTTCGTTGGCCACGACACCTGCCCTGTGCAACATCGGCCAGCGTCTCACAGGGGCGCCTGGGAGGCGGTGTCTGGGGAGCACTGCGGCCTCCTCTGTAGGCGATCAGGCCCGTCCGTTCTCCATGGACGCCATCAGATACCGCCACGTTGTCGTGCCTTCTGGGTCAGCTGATAAAGTTATGAAGCACCTCACCGGTGCGGATGTCGTGATAGGTGGCGTGAGCGAAGACAGATAAAGAATGCTTCTATGGAAGGCAGAGCCTCTGACAGAAGATAAGTCAAGAAGAAAAATAGGTCCAGAGCGAGGCAAATTGTTTCTATGACTAGATTACGGCCGGTGCCATAAAGCAGATGTAGCGAGTGTCACAGGGGCTCAGGACATGGAGACTGAAGCGCATCTCGCTGGAAGGACGTGGCCGCTGCACTGAGACCCCCACACCCCCAGCCCCCTGTCAGACCAGTGTCTCTGTGCCCCTCCCCGCAAACCTGCTGCCTCCCCCACGTGCCCTCTCAGAAGCGGGGACCAGGCACCTGCCACACGGCTGTACCCCAGGACTCTTCGTGGCCCCCGCCCGCCCGCCCACAGACAACGGCTCTCATCGCTTCCTTGTCTTCTGCCCAGGCCTTGTCCCAGCTGGTTTTTCCAAATCCGTTGTGTGTTCACTGATTCAGTGTCGATGTCCCGCCCTGTCTGGAAATGCACATGTAAAGCTCTTGTTCGTCACAGTCTCAGAACTGGTTTAGTATCCAGTACATAGTAGGCCCCCAGCGCCTAGTAGGTCCCAAATAAGCAAACATTGACCGAATGTCTGGGGAGCACGTGAATGAATGTGTGGGCTGGTTTGAGAGCATGCTCTTGATCAACAGAGCGGCGACACGTGAGAAAGGAGGACGAGGACATTCAGAGAGCAAGGACTCAGATGAGGAGAGGCCCTGACGCTGACAAGCCCCAGCATCCGAATCCCCACGCACCTTCCCCTAGCAGCTGGGTGGGGCGTGGTCTCCAGAACAGTCCTGGGACAGGACACAGACAGGCGTGGAGAACAAACACAGCACCCACGGACGAGAGGAACCCTAACAGCGCATTCAACAGTCAAGTTCCCATGGTACCTTCCTGGTTTTGTCAGCTGTGCGTGGTTATGCAGGGGAAATGGGAACCGTCTGTGTGGTCTCTATAACTCTCCTGTAAGTCTGAACTGATTGTAAAATTTCTTTTTTTTTTTATCTTTTCACATTTATAGAGAGAAATTATCTTTTTGTCTTCAGTGCATATTTATTTCTATTTTACTCTTGACAGATAGAGAGAGAGACAGAGACAGAGACAGCTAGAGAACCGAACTGTGGGAACTCCCCAGTTCAGCATGTGGGTCCTGCCTGGGCCGGAGCCGGGACTCGATCCCCGGTACCCGTGGCCTCAAAGCGAGCGCTCAACCCGCTGAGCCGTCCCGGCTTTCCCCTGATTGTAAAATTTTAAATTTACTTTGAAAAGCCTAAAAGTTCCTCTACACCTAGCAGAGACCCTTCCGGCCTAATTAAAGGCCGTCTTATTACTTATGGCCAATATTAGAGCTTTAGTCCTATGGCCCGTTGGGGCTGCAAGAAGCAACAAATTTAAGGGTGTTTGGTAACAGGCGGCGGGGAGACCGACTGCGGACACAAAGGGACCCTGGAGGGTCCGCAGCGCGTCTCTCTCAGGCGAGGCGCAGGGCAGGGGCACCCAGGGCAGGAGCATGTGACGCAGCTGCTCCGCCCACCAGGTGTGGGCTGGAAACTGACCTGCAGGGCGTCCTCAGCGGAGCCCCTGACCTGTCACAGGCCTTCGGTCACTGATGGCATCCCGCCCACATCCCTTCAGGTCCCCGTCCCTGTGTGTCTACCCTGCACTTTGCTGGGCCTTCCTCAGGACACTGCTTCTGGGCACTGGGGGTCTCCCTGCCAGGAAATGCCCGCCCATACCACCCTGGGATGGGTCAGAGCCGGTGACAGACAGGCGGGAGACAACAAGGCTCCACCCATTCTCATGTTGTGGGACAAGCTCTGAGGTGTCCCCCAGCTCCAGCGTCCCCCTTAGGATCAGTCTCTGGCTGGGTTCTCACCTGGAACTGTATTGGCTTCTTTCCATCCCCTGCCCTGCATTCTTGCACCCTCACCGTAGTGTGTGCATGCGTGTGCATGTGCACAAGCGTGGTTGCTTGTTTGTTTTAATCATCGGGTCAGGGTCTGCATTGGGGAGGCCCAGACCCCAGCCCCTGGGGGGGTGTGGAAGAAAGAACAGGTTTCAGCCTCAGGAGAGCTGCCCTCACGCCTTCGCTCTGACCCCTGCAAGCTTAGTGACCTGAGTGAAGGGATCCTGCCTGCCGTCTCTACAAGGTGGGGAGGGTCACACCGCCACGGGGCTTCCATGTGACCGTGACGGTCAAGTACCCAGCACCCTTCCCCGAGTGTCTGGGCAGAGCGGCTCCCCAGCAGCTGGGCCCCTTTGCTATTCAAAGGCCTTGTCCCCGGGCCTCCGATAAAAGCCTTGTGTGTCTCAGTCAATAGCTGGCTAAGCAACTGCTTAGCCAAGTGTTGAGACTGCGTTTGTTCTCACATTCCCCACCATAAAAGTAAACAGCAGAATCAATTGCCCATCTGCTGCCATCCATCACGCACGCAGTCTTCACCCACTGTAACCAAGGCAAATACGGTAATGACAAAATCCATCGCCGGGGGGTGATGGAGTGCCGGCCAGGATGCCCTCCACAGCCTCGGTCCGCGCTCCATGCTCTAAATGCACAGCGGGCGGCCACAGCGATCAATACGACGCTGCCTTGGCCGTTATCGGCCGGTTGGCTGTGATGAGCCCTGGAGCCTCGGGGTCTGGGCATGATGTGCGCTGGATGGCTCTAGGCTAGAGGGCCGGCTTCCTGAGCGAAGGCCCTGGCACCACTGAGAGCCCAGAAGTGGGACCCGCCATCTGGCCCGAGCCATCAGCAGCAATAGGAGAAGAACATGTGGGGGAAGCCGGGATGGCTCAGAGGGTTGAGCGCTCACTTTGCAGCCCCAGGGACTAAGGATCGAATCCCGGCCCCGGTCTGTGCGGACCCATGTGCTGAACTGGGGTGAGCTTCCCATGGGGGAGGCCCCCAGCCCAGTTCCCGCCCTGTGCGGCCCCCGCCCACCTGTGTGGAACAAAACTGTCAAAAACTAATGACGTGCAACTGTGGAGATGGCTCTGGACCCTCCCCCTTCTCTCTCTCTCTGTCAAAAACAATAAAATAAATCTTAAAAAAAAAAATGTGAGAGCAGTTTCATATCTGTGCGTTCACCAATTACTCCTACATACATAAAAAATCAGTTTAAAACAATGTTCTTCCTGGCTTCCAAAGAGATAGGCATTTTGACATTTATGAAAGTTCAAAGAAGAAACTTCAAGCAACTCAAAAACTTGCCCCAAACATAACGGCGATTAAAATATTGCTGTACATCCTTTGAGACCTTTTCCCCTCCATGTTGGTGCCTGCACACATATAAAAATAAGATTTGCTGTATCGTCCGAGTGTGTTTTTGCTTCTGTGTGTGTGTCATGTCTCGATGCAGGTACAGTTATGACGCGGATAGGACCTTGTTGGTAAAACACGGTAAGCCGCTATTTAAGAGCTGCATGCTATTTTATCATGCGCATGTACCTTGGATTATTTAAGTCATTTCCTATTGGTGGACATTGAGACATTTTAATTTAATGTGATTGTGAACAGTACTTTAAAAACAAGGTTGTTCATCAAAGTCTGTCACATCCCTGACTAGCTGTTTAAAGATTTATTTTTATTGGGTTTGACAGAGAGAGAGATACAGAGACAGAGACAGAGACAGAGAGAAGGGGGGGGCCCAGAACAGTCTCCATAGTTGCACATCATTGGTTTTTCCACATAGTTTCATTCCACAGGTGGGCGGGGCTGCACAGGGCAGGGACTGGACCGGGGTCTCACCCAGTGAGAACTGAACTGGGGGCACTCCCCAGCTCAGCACATGGGTCCCCACGGGCCGGGGCCGGGATTCGATCCTCGGTCCCCCACCTCCCACCCTCAGCCGCGGCCTCCAGCCCCCCGGAGCCTTAAACACCCAGTGCGGCGGGGGCGGGGGCGGCGGGACCAGAGGTGTCCCGTGCACAGGAAGCAGGCGGCACTATGCTCCGCGAGCGGGCAGCTCCTCGCTCCCGGCTTCTCCGGCAGAGAAGCAGCTGGCTCTCGGGCGTGGAAAAGGCTTCAAGTTCACAGACTCTCGGGGGGACAGGGCGCCCAAGTCCCGGCCTGGGGCCCTCCCCCTCCTCCACGGTGGCGGTCATCTCGTGCAGGGCTGTTCCATCACGTCCAGTGGACGTGGGGAAGTGATGAGCCCTAGAGAACCTGGCTTACGGGTCACCCGACTGGAGACAATGGCTTCCTGTCCCCGAGGGTAGAGTAGCCTTCAGTTGTGGGCACACGCGCTCCGCTCTCACTGTGGGTGTGAGCGATCTCGCACGTGAAGAGATTTGGCACGTGGACGACTCCACAGTGTCACAGCTGTCTCAGCTGAGAGGCCACCTCACAGGGAAGCTTCCTGCCCCTCGTATGTGCTCGAAGCCACTGTGGTGGGGAGGCCCCACCCCTTGCCAGCTCGTGGGGTGCAGGAGGCCCGTGTCTGCCTGTTGGCTGTCACGCAGCCCTGGCCTGGCAGGGGACGGGTGCTCGCTGACTAGCTGTGATGCAGCAGGTCCAAGAGCCCAAGGTGGGGGCCGCCCTTCTCTCTGCAGACGCCTCCCCTGCTCTGCGTCGTGCCCCTGGGACCTCCAGCTTCTGGTCATCACATGTCCACCGGCTGGCTTCTGGTCTTCGGATACTGTCCCTTCTCTGTCAGAAAAGCCGCCCTTCTTTTGAATCCAGATTAAATTGACACAAAAGCCTAAAAAAGCTGGAACTTAAAGACAGGGTCATCGACCCATCAGGACTCAGTTGTCTGCACAATGACGTGACCTGCACAATGCTCCTGACCCCATCGCGGGTGCCCCCGAATGACACACTCACCTTCAGGGTCCCCACGCCGCCTGCCCAGCCCCACACGGGGCGGGGGCTGCTCTCAGAGCAGAGACAGTGGCCGCCGCCGAATGTCCACTCTGAGCTCTCCTCTCACACTGGACACGAGAAGGAGGCGTTTGAGCCGGGACTTCCTCCTCCTCACCTGCGTGGCCCCTAAGTCTTTGTCGGGGTGATTTCGGTCCCCGTGCTGAAGGTGACAAGCCGCAGTCCCCCCGCTGTCCCCACGGTCGTGCGGTGCGGGGAGGTAAGGGTTCCCGCGAGGCCGGCGAGGAGAACGCTGTGCGTGGGGGCTGGGGCAGGAAGGACCAGGCCTCCACCCCCCGGGCCCTTCCTCTGTGTCGCTGTGTGAAGCGCTGCGGCACCGCACTGAAGTCCCGAGTGAAGAGTCTGGGCGCCAGCTTCCTGCTGCCCCCGTCTTTCCTATCCTGGCCCCCAGCGCCATGCCGGGGGCAGCGGCCAGAGCCGGGGTGCTCGGTGCCGCTTGGCTGACCCGTCTGTGGTGTGAGAAGGCAGCCACGGGGCTGGGGGCACGTCTGCCAGCCCTCCTGTCCTCGGGCACGGGGGAAGGTAGAGCCTCCCCTCCCGCTTTGAAGCTGGGTGTGGCAAGGACGTGCTGTGGCCCGTGCAGCGTGAGTAGAAGTGATAAGGGGGCGTCCAGGGCCTGGGGGTGCGAGGGGGGCATCTTCCTGGCTGTGCTGATGATGGAGGTTTGAGCTGAAGTGGACGTTGGGTCACCCGCAGTCCCCGAGTGGCTGCATGAACAGAGTCCCCTGCCGGCCTGGACACAGAGCATCAGCAAGCGCTAAACTGTCACCCGAACCCGCTGACATTTCGGGGGTGCTTGTTACTGCAGCCTAACTCAGCGTGCTCTGACTGATACAGCAGGCAAGTACGTAGCAGGGTTTTCACTCTGGACTTTTTCATGTGCACCCTGCTCTCTGATGCTTCGGTTCCAATGACCCCCTCACATTTCGTCGGGGGGAGAAACTTACAGCCCTGCTCCCCACTCCCCCAGCTTAGACCCCGTCCTCGCCCCACGCTCTGGCTGCACGTGACGACATTCACTGCCCTCCCGCCCACTTTGCAGAGAACGGATTCCGGCTTGCCAGCCTGCTGTCTGAGGTCTCATTGCATCCTTTCCAATCAGCTAACTGAATTGCCAAGTCCCTTGGTATGAATAAGAGACCTCTACGTTCCCTAACGGCGTGCTAATTTCCAACGCAAAGGCATTTTCTTCCTCGCTTTCGACTTCAAATATTCCTTGCTAAGCACTTTTTAGTCGTCTTGGTGGAAAAACAGGGCAACCGGTGTGCAGACCATGAACACGGAAGATCTGCTTTGCGTGTGCGTGTATTTGGGTGTGTGTGGCGTTTGGAGCTTCTCTTATCTTGTCCACCTAACATCCGGTAAAGCCTCCGGCCGGGCTGAAGGCAGCCGCTGCTTGTCATTAGCTTCAGGTGCGGGAGGCCCTGCCGCCAAGCCTCCCGCCTCTCCTGGAGAAGACCGGAGGCATTCATTCCGGAATGTGATGGGTGGGAGCTGCCGTTCGGGATACTGAGAGATGTGTAATGAGTCTGGAGGGAGTGGTTCTGATCCAGTCCGCGTCGCATTCCCCCCGTAGAGAAATTAGGTGGCGTGCCTTCCCAGAGGCGGGGACCAGCAGACGCCGTGGAGATATCGATTCCCGTTCTGCTGTTTGTTTGTTTTTTCAGAGATTGTTTTGGACGTGTACACAGAAACATATTTTCTCCAAGACGGAGCCCTCTATTTTCCGCCAGAGAGCCTCTGGAAAGACATCTTCGGAAGGAATTGTTTTTCAGATGTTATGGAAATAAAATCAATGGGGGCTAATTTCTGCTTGTCACTTTCTACGAATGTTGCCCGATGGGCCCCCGAGGGAGGCGGGGGGCTGATGCCCTCCACCTCGCTCCCCTGGACCCCTGCAGCCCGAGGGAGACAAAGCCGGGACCTGCTCAGAGGTGACAAGTCACCGCTTGGCCGAGAGAGGAAAGGGAACATCCGGGGCGGGAGGCATGGGACACCCGGGCCGCCAGGGGAAGGGTCAGGAGAGAGCGCCCCTTCTGCAGAAGCAGCACCGTCACATTGAATCGGAAGGAAGTCACCCCGGACCTGACCGGACCAGACCGGACCCAGCTGCCCAGCCGCTGCAGGGAGGGGCGCGTGTGCTCAGGCCCCGCAGCCTCGGCGGCTTCTCCTGCCCTTGCCTGTCTCCATAGATTCTGGGATGATGTTCGAGACCATTCGGCTAAGGTGACCAGATTTTAGCATGGGTAAAGCGGGACACCATGGACCGGGGGGAGGGGGTTCCTGATTAAAAATTGGGTCTATCTCCCGCTGTGCCCTAGCTTGTCGTGCATTCTTTCCAAACATTGAGACATTTTTAAAACGCCGCGGGACGCGGGACACATTGTTAAAAAGCGGGACGTCTGGTCACCTTACATTAGGAAGAACTGTGCGAAGCTAAACACTGGGTGTGCAGCAGCTCGCTGGGCACCGTGGCAAACGCCCGTCCCCTTCGGGAGAACTCCGCTCGGCTGTCCCGCACACGCGGTAGGGACACCGGAATGAAAAAAAAAAAAAAAAAGCCAACACAAAGTATTTTCTCTCAGTTCCACCTTAGTAGAACTGATGATGGCAAGTAGAAAAATGGCCCTATTTATTTGGGAACACACAGAAAAACAATAAAAACATTGAAAATCAACCATGCAGTACGTTCACAAACAGAGGGAAAAAATGAGCTCTCCAGACACGGTGTGGCAGCCTTTTCGTTTGTCTGAAGCACAAATGTGCCACCGCTTTACCTGTTAGCGGAAAACCATCTGCAAAGAGGGGACCAGGTGAGCTCTAAATACTGACTCCCCCCTTTTCATTGAGAGGAAAGAACGTTGCTTCTGGCTGGATCGTTATAATTAGGATTTTTATGCAGTGCCCACCTCCCTGAGCAGTTAAATGCCCCCCAACATCTCAATGTCCACAGCAAAGGGCTCCCTGAAGTGTGTTTGCTGCCCAGGTCAGTCCCTCTCCTCCCAGCTCCCCGGCCGCTCACTCCTAAGACATCAGCGCTGACACGCGGGCGAGCATTTGCGATCGGACGGCCTCTCCGCTCTCACCCGTGGACGGCGAGCTCGCCGGTTTTATTTCGCACTTTATCTTCCCCCCAATCAATAAAGCGATATAACTAGCATTTAAGATGCTACAGTGGATCCTGAGGTCAGCAGACAGGACATGCTAATCGATTTTTAATTACGGCTTTAATTTTATATGGCGGCGTTGAATTCTATGAGGGGCATGAGAGCGAAGCTGTCATAGCACAGAAGCGAGTACTCGGGCCAGGGCACAGATCTGTCCCAGGGCCCCCTGCAGGCGTGTGGCATCGTTAAAAAGCCACAACCGGCCGCGTGCGTTTCGGTGAGCGTATTGTGACATGAACGTCACAGATGCGGGGAGCGGCTGGCGCGGCGGCCTCACCGGCCGCGTCCGAGCTGTGGGCTGACTGCGACCCCGTCACCCCCACGGCCTTAGCTAAGCTGATTTTGCTTTGCTGAGCCTCATATTCTGTGTCAGTGAAATGGGTATGGTATCGGGAAGTCTTCCTGGGGAGAAATAAAAAGCGGTATGAACTCAGAGTCGACCGGGACGATCGGTATTAATGTCTCTGCTCTGAGAAACTAAACAAAGGAAGAACGAAAGACCAGAACAAGCACCGTGAGGGACGCTGTGGGGGCCGGGCCTGCACCCCCAACCCCTCCCCCACTCCCCCTCCCTCAGATTCAGCAGCCTGAACTCGGTCTCTGGCCAGGGACACTCCACGCACAAGAGCTGAGACCGGACGCGTGTTTGTGTCACACCTGCAAACTCAGGGAGGTCACTTGTGTTTCCCAGCCCTCGTGGGGGTCGGCCCCTCCCACACGAGCCCCCCTCTCCCCGGGGGGTTCTGCAGTGACCTTTCTGCATAAGCGTCTGGCACACAAGTCCTCAACTCAGCAAATGAGGAGAAACAGGCCCAGGAGAGGGAAGAACCGCCGGGGAGACCCTTCACGTTTGCGGCCAAGGGGCCTTTACCCAACGGCGGTTTGAAGGGCAGGGGTGTTTTACATCCCGACTTATTTATCAGTTGTCATATGTGTGCGCGCGCATGTGTGTGTGTGGACTGTTAAAGACCGGCTGCCGTCGCAATGGGCTTTTCTGTGCCTGAAGAAAGAAGCAAGTTTGACAGAATGGCACGCGGATACGCCTCCGCCTGTCTTGAGACAGCGGCGTCCGGTGGCATGTGGATGCTGGTGAAGCCCCCTCACCTGGGCTCCCAGAACTGCCACAGAGGCCGTATGCGGTCAGCCAGCCACTGACCACATGGGAAGGCCTCACCTGCAGGCCTAGGGAACAGTGGGCAGTTTCCTAAAGGAGGAAATCAATCAATCAATCAATCAATCAATCAATCAATCAATCGAGCAACGTCACATAACAGCAGACTGCATGATGTGCCGGAGGCTACCTCAATCTTAATTTCTGCTTTACTTCCGTTGCCATGTGGCTGGAGGGACACTCTTTCGATGCATGGAATTTGGAAGGCCCTCCTAAGGGGGTTTTGACAGCTGTCACGGGTGACACTGGGCTGAGCAGGTTCGGCTTGCTGCCTTCTCGCTGTGAATTTCCCTGCAGGGCACATTCTCTCCAGGAAGCCACTGTTCTCTTGGGTGAAACCAATGAGCCCACAGCCACACTCCCTCCCACCTGTATTTGCACTTTGCATCCAATTCCTCACATTTCCTGGCTGGACACAGGCTTGCCTCTCAAGTGACACTCTGTCTCTCGGTTCATGCATCCGGCAGCCGGTCGCTGAGCACCTGCTCCAGGCAGGTCGGTCTCCAAGCACACAGCAGCCCTGTTCACTGAGCACCTACTATGTGTCCACAGTGTCTTAGGCACAGGGTGTCAGAGGAGCCCAGTCCCGGCCCGGGGGCGTGAGGTGCTGTGTCAGCAGTCATGCCGGTATAAACAAACCACCTCAGGGCTTTACAGGGAGCGAGCTGGGCCCCCTGCCGCCCTGTCAGGCCCGTGTGAGACAGGGTGCAACGTCCTCCCGGCTTCTGGACCGGAAGCCTCTCAGGTGTATGGTAGTTCCCTGCGATGAAGGACAAGGCCCTGGGTCCCCGGTGTGGTTGGGCCCCCAGTTAGGTTAGCACTGCATTTACACCCCACTGCCCCCCAACGATCCCCATCACAGTGCTATGGCTCATATCTGGCCATTCTTGGTCCCCTCTCCGGTCACAGTGACTGAGTCACAGGGGGGCAGGTGACATAAATGGGTCCCCGGAGGGCTGGTCTCCAGCTTGCAGCGTGGTTTAGGAACTGAACTAACGATCGGCTCCTTTTGGGCAGGAAAGGCGGCTAAGCCAGCATCGCGGGAGAAGGCCCACCAAGCACAAAGCCAACACCCCCGGGAACAGAGTGCAGAGTGGGGACTGATTCCTGGCACTTGGGGTACAAGCATGTGGGGGGAGCCGTGAGCAGACCTGTGGACCGGCCGTTCTGTGCAGGGTAGGGGTTTTGTTTATGTATTTCCCCACATCAGTGTGAACTGGGGTTCTGCCATGTGCCAAAGAGAGTCCCTGGGCTTGTGACCCCGTAAGGGACCTTGTTCCCACACACCAGCGCCAGGTTCCTGCAAGGCGCTTGCTGCATGGCTGCCCCTCACCGACGTGTGGACACAAGCCAAGGGGGCTGATGGCTTTCCCCAGTGCACCGGCCCTGAGCCCTCCTTGCAAACTTTCATGGCCTCGTTGGGCCTGTCCCCCATGCCCAGCACCACCCGGGACCCGTGAGGCCATCCCAGCACCCGGCACCCGGCACCCTGGGGGTCCTGCACCCGCCCGGCCATGCCAGGCAGCTGTCCCCAGCCAAGCCCCACCACGGGGAACAGACGCTTTGGTCACAACGCCCCTATGGAACGAGCTCAGTGTGCTCCCAACACGGATTAATCCTGTTTTGTAAATGAGATTGAACAGCCTGTTGTCCCGAGGACATCTGTCAGCCCATTGCCCTGTGACGCAGGCCAGCTGGAGGGGCCAGCGCTCCAGAGAACACAGCCTCCGTTCGGGCCGGGATTCCCCTTCCTCCCAGAGCACTTGGCTCAGGCTTAGAGGCGGCTGCAGGGTTGCAGTGGGGGTAGAAGCGCCCCCGGGGAATGGCCTTGGTGGCTTCCTGAGGGGACAGTGGAAACGGGGCTGGTTTTTGCCTGTGGAGGGCTGTGGGCTCCTTCCCTGCTGCCGTCACAGGGGAGATGGAAGCCTCCCAGGGTCACTCACCCCCCCGGGTCCTTGGCAAAGCGTGGGTATGACGTCCGGGCTGGACAGTGTCCCCCGCCACACACACACACACATCACTGTCACCTCCGGGAGGAGTACGATGAGGGGGAGGCCAGGTGAGGCTGAAACAGGGGTGAAGTCTGAGGAAAGCACATCAGGAGTGTCTGTAGGTTGACAGGTCGGGCCCCAGTGCCACACGTGTCCCCTCAGGGTCAAACGGTGGCTGCAGGCTCAGGTCAGGGGCCCCTTTTTCTCTGTCCCCATGGGCCCCCAGCCTCATGGGCTGGGTCTTGCATCTGGGTCCCACTCCCCCCTCTCCCCTGTAAGACCCACGCTCTGGGGGTTCAGAAAGCCACCCAAAGGAACGAAGACATAGAAGAGCTGCACTGGGATTTCCCAACCCCTTCCGGCTGTCATGTAGGACCAGGAGGTGGCCACTCCGGGGGGGGGGGCTGTCTGAAGGAGTTTTCACCCCCCACCCCCGCACCCATCGGCACCCAATTAATCCCGGACACGGCTGCGAACTATACCCTGTCCTGCACCGCCACCTGGTGGGCCCTCGGGCTCGGTGCTTCGTGTCCCCGAGGACGCAGGTGGCGGGGGGCCACCTGTGCTGACGGCCCCACCCTCCACGGCTGCGAGGCGGCTGCCCCACCTCTGACATCCCGCTGAGCACCGTTCCCTCTTCTCCAATGAGATTGTTCCCCCAACCTCGGTCTCTCTCGAGCTCTGTGCTCTGCGCCCCAGCCCTGAACACTGCGGGCCCAGAGAGCTCAGGTGTGGGGGCAGCGTGTTTCGTGGGTCCCCCCACCCCACCCGGTGCGGCACCTGCTGACTGAAGGACTCGGCTCTTTGTTGTTGTCACCTTGTCACTGGATGCCCACACCTGGCCCAGGGCCTAGCATGTCGTAAGCATGCAGGGAGGGGCGGGAGGAGGCCGATGGGAGCTCAGAACGGCCTTGAACACTCGCCACCCAGGAGCCCCGCACAGAGCAGCAAGCAGCGGCTGGACAGGTGGGTGGATGCCTTTCGCCAAGCCCCGCCCCGCGCGCCCCGCCCCTGCATGCCCCGCCCTCGCCATGCTCCACCCACAGCCTCTTGGCCCCGCCCACAGATTTGGCCCCTCGCCAGGCCCGCCCCTCTGGCCCCGCCCCTTCCAGGCCCCGCCCAGGCCCCGCCCAGGCCCCGCCCACAGATTTGGCCCCGCCCCGGAGGCCCCGCCCCTCGCCAGGCCCCGCCCCTGGAGGCCAGGCCCCGCGCCCCAGGCCCCGCCCCTCCCCAGGTCCCGCCCCCAGGCCCCGCGCCCAG